>JAQGCP010002478.1:0-10368 GCA_034699885.1 Acrobeloides thornei | reverse complement strand
TTGCGAAAATTCGTATTTGACATACGAGTTCATAAAACGAATTCGTAAAATAATTTTTCGCCTGTCGACGTTTTTTTTGGTCGACAGTAACCTTTGAGACCAATTCGTATTTTGAGGCCCAGTAACCCCCTGCTTACCCATGTATGGTTGAAAAATATCGTTTTATTGCACTAGTCACAACTTTTTTGTAGGTTTATGAGTCATAAATTATGACGTCATGTTTTTAATAAAACGATATTTTTCAACAAAAATCATAAAAATGGCCTTTTTATACCAAAAATAACATTTTTATTTGGCACTTAGTAAAACAATCAAGCTTTGCAACAATGTTGTCATCGTTTGGTTCTTAACCTCTGTTTGATCTAGTTCTCCCTTCTTTAAAGGCGTGGCCTTTCGCCTATGGTATGGGCGCAGGAAATCTCAAAGCACGCCATTTTTTAACTATAAAATAAATAAAAATATATAGAAAATTATCGCTATATTTGGATTTCTTTTTTAATGTAATCCTTTTTTAATATCGCAAAAACCACATGTGTATGCAAGAAGACCCTACGAAAGCAATTCACGTTAATTGGCTTCTTTATAATCATTTTTTGTAGAAAAAATAGAGAATATTTCTAAGGGCAAACTGAATGAGCTTACGTCAGACTTGATATGTCTTTACACTAAAAAGTTTAAACTCGATTAAAATTTGATCGAGCTTGCAATCGACAATGAGAAAATTTTCAAGTTTACTGCTTTAAATTGAGAAGAAGAGCGTTCTTGTCTAACATACACCCTCATCCACCCTCAATTGTGATATGGACAAGAACAAGAGAGAAGAGAATTTTAAACTATATACAACTGTCAAGTTGACATGATTAAATGTAGATAATTGAATAATCTTAAGAACCGACAAAAGTTAGGCTAGTCTTTGGCCTAACTAATTTATAGAAAAATCTTAGCCTAACTTTTGACGGTGTCTTAAAAATGTATTAGGCCAACAAGTTTAACATTGCTCTATGACATTTGCTTATTAGATTAAAGTGAAGATAGAAGAACATCCGAAAACACATGTCTAGATTAGGTTAGTCACTAATGGCATACGCAAAAACGAATTATATCTTAGAGATTCACATGTTAGTGACCGTCAACAAACAACTTCTGGGTAATTTGATTACAAAAAAACAACTTTCCAACATACTATTATCTCCCTTGAAGCCCCAAACTCAATTATACTTTACAAGATTTTTACAGCTATTTTAACTGATACGATTAAGTTTTTGCGGTTAAACAAATTTGTCGGAAGATGATGTCAGCTTTGTCAAAGGACAGAAGTAAAAGCCTTCTTCGGAAACAATCAAATCTTGTGCGAAATCGTGTTTAAAAAAAACAATAGGATTTTAAAGAAAAAAGGACAAATTTCTTACAAGACCGGATGGACTAAGCCTATGTGAAAATTTTTAACTCGGATCCTAGCAACAGAATAGCATTTTGGAATGAGCACGAGAGCGTTTAATCCTACAATGTCGAAAAACATGAGGAATGAGAGAAACCTCTTAATTAGAGTTGCGTGGCAAGTTTTGGAGAGAAAAAATTGCCATAAATTTAGTTTAATGTTAGAAAATTGTAATAAAAGGGGTTGTATAATAAAAGAAATGACATATGCCGGTTTTTCTGAGAATAGAAAGGTGCAAATATGAAATAGACCAAAATTTCTTTATGTATAGATGTTGGTAGAAGTAGAAGAATATGCTTTTCATAGAATTCTTTTTTTTCAAAAATATGGACAGTGCCACCCTTCTCTCCCTTAAATAATACAAAAATCTGATTTGGAGGAAGTTCGAGCTTTTATCCCCTTTTGGGGGAGGGAGAAGTAGCTGGTCGCCAGACATGGAATGGGGGCACTTTTCTGAAAAACGCCATTTTTGAAGGATAATTTTTCGAAATTCGGAAAACTGTCATTTTTAATTGACAATTTTTCAGTCATGGGGTCATCGGTGCACATCTCCTCCCCTTCCTCTAGCTGTGTCCTTGGGGATGAAGGGGGGGGGGGTAACTTCTTGGCTTATCTGCTATAAATCAAGTAAACCTTTTTAAGTCTTCAAAAAAGACTCAACTTTAGACGCATGTAATCAAATCTCACTCATGGAAAATCTTCTGCCCTCAATTTCAAAAACGTAATTTTTCATATAAATTAGCATCGTAAATATTGGGTTGGTTCATAAAGAAGGTGCTTGGAGTATTGTATCGAATCTTTGTGAAAATGACTCCTTCGGGGGTTCTCAATTGTGGGAAATCGATTGTGCACATTGCCGAACCGCGAAAATGCTTCCCTGATCCTGATTCAAGATAAGATGTGGGTGTATTGAGACGCAAATGAACTAAAGTTCGGATTTTTGCCAGAAAATAGGCCGGTTTTACAGGCGGGGAATCGATAACGCGAATTTTCGAGGCATGAAAAAATACTCTGACACTGATTTAAGAGGCTATCCAGATATTATGCTATCAATTTTTGGAGGTTTTAGACCCTCCCCCAACGTTTTTACGGTGTCTTAAAAATGTATTAGGCCAACATCCCCTAAGCGATTTTTGTTACGAAACCTTTTTAGAGAATATACCGCTCGTAGGGGGTAAATTGTCAAAATAAAAAAATTCCTTCAGATTCGAGTTCCCCATATCGAAAACCACCTGGATACAAAAATTCAGACGATTAGGATTTTTTGTTGAAAATTCGACTTTTACCCTAAGGGAAAAATTGAAAAAATATATAAAATATCGTGACTTGATAATGTTCGCAATCGATTCCTCACATAGAAAACCCCGGTGGAGTCATTTTTGCAAAGATTCGATACAACGCTCAAAAGAAACTTATTTATGGATCCACCCAATATTTTGCACTCTTGTTTTTTCTTAAATTTAAAAAACATATTTTCTTAAACATAAACGAAAAATAAAACCAAAGTAAAAAAACATTTAAAAAAGTTCAATTTATTCGAATCCAAAGACGTAAAATGACGAATCTGAAAAAAATATAGCAAGTTGAAAATTATTCAAAAACAACTATTATCCTCATCTTATCCGAGTTGATTTTTGAGCACACCCACAAGAAGAGAAACCAAGAAGCGATTGAATTATACCCAACTGACTGCATAGCTTTTGATGCATTACTTCTTGTTAAGCAAAACCGATCTCACTTTCTCTTTTTTGAACTTGTGGCGTTACTAACTTGAAAGAAAAACATTTGAGTACCCTTGGGGATTAAATTGACACATGAGATAAGAAGTTCATTTTTTAAAGGAATTAAGTATTTTCATAACAAAACAAGAGAGAAAGAGTTTGAAACTGAGTTTTCCAGAAAAGTAAAATATCACCATTGAAAGATTCGTTTATGGGTCCTTTATTTAGTAAAATGTAAAAACAAAATTCTTGTCTGAGGAATATTATCTAGTAAGAAGAGGGTTTTTAGATGACTCTTTAAAGGAGAAATGTGCGTGTGTGTCCGTCTATCCGGGCTAACTTTTTTCTGTCCTTTTTTATGAGGAGGGAAAATCGACTCAGAATTTTGTTCTGAGACCAAAAAAATAGGTCCCGACTCTGAGAAAAATCAACTATGGGGTCTACGGAAGTGCTTCCATATGTTTTTTATTTGACTCTAAAAGTATAGCTGACATCGTAAAAGTTTATAATGTTTGGTTCATGTCGCTGAAGCTGATCCGAGGAACATTGAATGCATATGAGAATAAAAAAGCGGGACTTTCTTTAAAGATCATAAAATAAGAGGATTTAAAAATATCTAGATGATATTTGGCACGAAAAGTTTTGTGCCTAAAAACTAATAACTAAAAAGCTACGCATATTGTCCGCTTTACTAGGAAAAGCTTTCGCAAAAAATCTAAACCTATGAAAAAACATTTTTCAACTTGGTCTAGACTTGGCTTTATTATAAATCCTACTTTTTTCGAATCAATAAATAAATTTTAACAAGGAAATTTTTCCCAAAATAGCATTAATTTACTTCTACCTCATGCCTTGTTGGCTCATATTATTTTTTAAACAAAAAAGTTAGAAAGAAAAATAATCGCGCCCGACAATTTTTCAAAAAATATCACAACAAGTATAATTTTCCTATAAATACATGCTAAATACATATACGTCATTGCATGTAATTTATTATTTTTCATCAACTATTTAAGGCTCATGAGATGAATGAGCGTAATTTATGACCCATTCTTTAAACTTTCACATTAATGGTCATTAAGCATCATATATTGTGGAATGTGTTAACAGCTTGAATTTTTTGGGATATCTCATTTTGGACTAATAAAATTTGAAGAACAAGATTATGCGCTTCATAACTTTTGGTTCGACCAATAAAGTGTTCAAAAATCATCAGTTTCGATGAAAAATACAAAATTTGAACTTGTACCTTTCATCTGAATATGGAGCATTTGTTGACTTAATCCCCAGGGCAAGATGAGCCGAGAAGTTTTTAAATTAAGGATCCAAATTGAAGGGACTTGCATATCCTTAACACCTTTTATTTTTTCGAGCTTATGAGTTCAAAAGCTGATTCTCAACTAATTTTAGCTCCAAAATCACAATCCTGTTGCTAATCCTTGCTATTTTCTTCTATTATTAGGATATTTTAATTTAATAAATTCGGCTTAAAAATTGCAAAAATAATCTCACACGAGCACAAAAATCTACATCATATGCTTATAACTTACAGGTTTCCGCGGAAAACTGGCACAGATAAAGCATCGCAATTGGTGCTCTTTCAAAAGTAAATATCTCCTCTACAAATTACGATGTCCAACCGGAAGTGTTTTCGTTGCGTACTCGATGATCGTTTTGGGAGCTACTAAAGCGTCTAAATTCTAAGAGTCCAAATAAAGACGAGATAATCGCCTCGGGATTATTTGGTGCCGTGCATATCAGAGTTTAAAAATTGGCTTGTTTTTGAGGGAGTAGGAAAGATATTTGGTGTTTTGCATGAAAACAACAAAGAGTTCGGGGTACAATGTCGATAAATGTTTCCCCCCGAAAAAATCATACACCAATCATTCCCCCGAAAAAATCATACACCAAGAATCCAAAGCGTACTCAAAAATTTTAGCTATTTCTTTCACTATTAATTTCAAAAATTATCAAAATTGGAGAGAATTTCATTTAATGCACGATAAGTATCCTACTACTATAAACGTGCAATTTTTGTCCATTTGTGCAGACGATCTCACACCTAGTGTATACCGACACCAAAAAGTGGTCGCTGAATTTTCTTAATAAAATATGTAATGTATGTTTGTACAGACTAATTTTTACAGGTTAAATTAAACACTGAGTGGTAAAAAATGCGCTCTATGGGAAGAAGAAGAGGTGTGCATGGAAAGCGCTCGGAAGGGTGAAAAGGTGTGAAAAGCGCGCGAAGGGTAGAATTTCACACTCACTCCTTCTATCTTCCGAGTGCGTTAGAGTTCGGCCTCGCGGTACTTTTTATAAATCCTTTAAGCAATTTACAAATCATAACAAAATCCGAAGGAATTCTATAAATGTTTTTCCTACTTGGTTGCCATGGACTTAAATGGTGTTGAGCTTCCAGCAAAATTTGTTTTTGCCAAGTCTAGAAAAATAAATGATGAGCTATGAAAAATATACATCTTATTATTATAAATCTTGAATAGGCGAAAACTGGTCAAAATATATTTCTCAAAAACACCAAAATTAAAACATTAAAAAAAATTTTGACATGCAACATGACTAAAGTTTTGAATAATTTAGATACCTAGGTTGGTTGTTTAGATAAATTGCGTGACACATGTGTATTTTGATGACGACATTAAACTTGAGCAAAAATCAGGATTTTTTACACATAAGAAGATAAAAAATTTTGCATCTCATGTGAAAATTGGGGTTTCACTGATATACCGATTTGTGAACGCAGCAAATCCGTATATTTTTAGGAATTGCTGATTTACCAAAAAAGGAATTGCTGAATCTGCAAAAAATCATTGTCTTTCTTGCAAGGAAATGCAGTGACCTTTTGATTGAATTTGAATAAAGTTTGAGTTTAAAAAAAGAAATTTTAGCTCATTTTCTGCAAATTTTCACCTTTACACATGTTTCAAACTCAATTTATCTCTATCTTTGCTTCTTACAAATCACATCTTGACATGACCCTTTTTTAAGACCCATCAAAATCGTTTGAAAACATTTTTTTTATCTATTTCAATCCAAAGTATTTTTCCTAGCAAGATCTCTAATCTTTTAGTTTGAACATTTATCACAATTTGTTGTTCTCAACACTTCCGCATTGCATATTGGATGTTTGTTCTGAATAGCGGGCAAAATTCAAGAAAACTAGTAAAGAGCATATCTTTAGGAATTTTTTCATTGGATATAAAAATATTTTTATGACATAACATTCGCATATAAATCTTCTGGTTATACATCACGTACGCGTTTTTCTAGCTTATAGACTCTGAACTTAAGGGTAGAAAGATACAATTTGATGATATCCATTGATTTTGGCGCTGGATGGGACGTTAATTTTGTTATGATGATGAAGAATGATTTTCGCGAAAAAAATTAAAAAGCAAAAAAGCTATTTTATACAGAAAAAGACAAATTCTTTTCAAGCTATGACGTTTCCAAAAAACTTCTCCTCTACTTGTTTTGATAATTTCATGTAACATATTGCTTAACGTTACATCACTTGGCTTAACACTAATCCCATTGTTCATTGTTTTCTAGCTCATTTTTTCCGACATCGCTGATCTCATGGGTTTTTCTGGCTTAAAGAAGGTGGTTCGTGTATTACTGTGAAAAAATGCAATTACACACCCTCAAGGCTGTACCACTCAATCATCCCAAGTTTTCATGTTGTACCTTTGGTCTCGTGTTTGTGGAAGTAGACGCACAAAATAAATTCCAAGAGTGAACAGTTGCTTTTTAACTCTTTAACTCGATTTGTTAAGCGATAAGCTAAAGTTATGAATGGATAAGATCAAAACAAAGATACCAATTGGTGAATAGAGGGAGTAGACCACAAATCAAGAGTAATAAAAATTTATAGGTAAAAGACTAGAGAATTTTTTCAACTCGAATTCATATACTAAGAATGAGAAAACAAAGTGCACTTTTTGTGATTTTTACATGAATTGGATTCTAAATTTTGTTTTCAAAAAATGACCTCTATAAGGGGTAATTTTATCCAGGGAATCTATTGCGCGCATTCCCGAAGTGCGAAAACGCTTCCCTGACTTCAAGGAAAAATGGGTTTTGAAAGCGCTCGGAAGGAGAAGAGGTGAGTGCGTGAATCACTTGGAGGGGAATTTCACACTCTCCTCTTTTTATCTGCTCCGAACTTGGATGCCTAGCGTTCGACATCCCGGTACTATTCAATCAAATTCATGAAGTTTTGTCAGAACCTATATGAAATGAAAACATTATAGGAATTTGTCAAAAATGCATTTGACTTTGATTTTGCTTGACAGGATGTAAACAACGTTTTAAAAAGAGGCTCTAATTATAACGAGTAAAAATGCCTCAAAATTTGACATACTTGACATATTGTTGAAAGGAGACTAACGAAGGAAGAACAAAAAACAAAATAGCAGTTTTATTTTTAAACCAACATTTTTTTAACAGTTTTAACTAAAAAATGAAAGTTTAATGAAAACTTTTTTTATGTGATAGTCCCTATCTAAAACATAGAAATTTTTACGAAACAAACAGTTTTGATCAGTTTCCATATCAGCTGCAGGATTCAATTTTCTCAATAACAGTTTTTCATTAGCTTCAATGTAAGGTGGTAAGCCTGAATTTAAAATATGCAAAAATTCTAGCGGATACTCAACAAAATTGAATATCTATCATAGGCTCATGGCTATCAATTTTGTTTACACTTAAAAAGTTTTCATACATCTTTCAATGGAAATCATAAATATAAAAAATCTGTCGCCATGTTTGTCTGTCCGTACGTGATTAAAGTTATCTCCAAAACGTCGAAACGAATTGATCTACGGTCTTTTTTAATTAAGTAGAGTAGATGTGCAAAAAACAAAAAAAATCGGAGACAAAAAATTGTTTCATTTTGTACTCTTCGAGGGACGAAAGGAAAAAAATCGAATTTTCAAAAAGTTTTTCAAATTGATTGATTTTTTTGTCGTCGGGTGTTTTTCAATATGGGAAACACGATGCCATCGCTATTTTTAAATTTTAATCTAAGGGGTACCCCTTACATGGAGGGCGTAACCCTCTAAGAGATCAAAAATTCAATTTTCAAAAAAGTGTTTCAAGTTGGCTGATATTTTGTAATCAGGGGGTTTTCTACTTGCAAAACACCAGCCAGCGAAATTTTCAATTGAACATAAGGGAATCAAAAATTCAATTTTCAACAAATTTTTCAACAATTTTCAACAAAAGTGCTGCAAATTGACTAATTTTTTGTGCTCGGGGTTTTTCGGCATGGAGAATATGAACCGACGTCTGCAACACCGACACCTGCAACACTGACGCCAGCAATGCTGGCGCCTCTAAAGTAGAACGGGCCTGGATGCGACTATAGAGACCGGGCAGTCCGTATGAAACGTTGCTGTAAATAACGCGCGAAGCGTGCCCCATTTAGATTTGAACGCACGAAGCGCACTAGTGTGAATAAAAATCGATTAAATTTAAAAAAATGTTTTTCAGAGTTTTTTACATTTATTTTTTCCGCATTTAATAATCTTTCTTTTTATTTAATCGAATTAAAAGGTTTTGATTTTCAAATAAATTTTTGTTATTGTAAGTGTTTCTAAATAGTCGTATGACGAAACTGGATTCTTGGTTTTGATTACTTGCTCTAACAAATGGTTACATTAGTCATAGATTTTCTCATAAAATTGATTGTTTTTGATCAATTTTGTAAGATCTTTTTTATCCGGGGTTATATTTTACAAAAATCTATAACTTGTACTTTGGTTTTTGTGAATAAGAGAGCGCATTTGCATTTGAGTTTATAATAATAATCCCATTTTTATGTAAAAAAATTTAAAGTGATATATGTTTGAAGTATTCTGCCCCATTTGTTTTGAATAACAGCTTTATCGACGCCAATTTTTCGATACTTTTGTCTGCTAACCCTAAAAATTAGTTGTATTTGTTGATGAATCTAGGGACAATTTTTATAAGTACCAAGAGTTCGAGCGCTACCGCGTTTGGAGGGTGATTGTGACTCTGAACGACGACTCCGAGTAGAAAATCCGAGCAGCTGTAAAATTTTTTTCAAAATGTTTTCCAGAGTTTTTTGCATTTACTTTTTCCGATCTTTAGATTCGGGAAAAATCGATTTTCCCTTTTTACCCCCAAGGGGTAAAAAGTGAAAAATTTTTGCCTCAGATTTCGATGATTTTGGTGTCAATCGTCTTCTCTCATCGTCCCCTACAACTTTAGTTTTAGCGTCGATAGTTTAAATCACGCGTTTCCGAGATCGCCTGGACACACAAACATTAAATGTTTATAGTAGTAGAATTTTCATATTAAAGATACTGTGCACGCACGAACAAGTTGGGGGCGGATTTTCCGTTTCAATAATATAAACTATATTGCAAATCAGGCAAAGAAATATATAACAAACTTGAAATTTTTGTAAATTTTTAGATTTGAAATTTTTTATATGGTATTTCTTTGCCTGATTTGCAATATATTTTATATTATTGAAACGAAAAATCCGCCCCCAATTTGTTCGTGCGTACACAATACCTTTAAACGGATTAAGAATGAATAAAAATTTGATAGCAGTTGAAAAAAAGTTTTTTCAGCTAAATTTCTCTAAGAAAATGGAAACTCAAAAAATAGCCCTTGTGTTTAAAAAATGTATGGCACTTTTTTATCATATGGAAAATCGATTTTCGATGTTTTTAAAGTTTTTTATTCACTCTTTATTTTTTTATTTGCATTTTATTTATGGCTATAAAAAGGCTAACCATTATTTATTCAAACACTTGCAAACATCAAAGCGATTTCTCTCTTATTTCTAATCGTTTACGTTTTGTGCAACAATCAGCGGCAGGCAGCGCGACATTTTGCAGAGAGAACAAGTGAACACATTGAGACAAGACTAATTTTTTTACCTCGTGTTGATTTTGAAATATAGAGGTGGCGCGGTCTCGCGTTCGATGCGTCATCGGTTTTTTGTGAATAGCTGTTGTTTGCGATGTTTATTAGTTTGCTTTTCCGTTGAATATTCTCGATTCATCGATTATTCGATGATTTTATCGTTTTGATGATTTTAGTAAAAATATTGTTTAGGAAAAGCTTAAAAATGAATAGGTTGAAGTTGATATTTCTGCTGTTTTATGTGTGTTTGGTTTTTATTGAAGCTGGAGTGAATCCAAAGCCTAACAA
>JAQGCP010002477.1:0-10369 GCA_034699885.1 Acrobeloides thornei | reverse complement strand
CGTACTTTAGCAGTACCGTTAAATACTGTCATTTTCTCCAATAAAAAAAAGAAACCTAAAAATACCTTAATAGTTTAGTTATAAAGAATTCCTTCAGAAAACAACAAGATTTTCACCCACTAAAAAGGATGCCAAAAAAATTTAGAGCCTGTAAAATCTGACAAGAACATCCCGTTTAACGTTTACGTAAGGTGGTAAATTTTTTCAAAATGAAGGCGATAAAGTGAAAAGTAAAAAAAATGAAAAGTGTGCAGGGCCGTAGCTATGTTAGGGCGCATTGGGCGACCCTCACATTGAAACATTCTTCAAAAACGTAAGTTTCGAACAGGACCCGGCAGTTATGCACTATCCTCCCATGCTGAAAACAAAAAAAATCCATTTTTCATCTTTTTAGACTCAAAGTTTTGGTTTAGGCTAAAGACAGGCCTAAGCCTAGGTCTAAGCCTTTAGCTTAAACCAAAGACTTTAGCCAAAAAGAATGAAAAATTGATTTTTTATTTGTTTTCAGCCTGGAGGATAATGGAGAGATCATATCTAGACCGCACTCCATGTATGCATCTGAGCCTTGATCTCGAAGAAAAGCTCAGGATCATTGAAGAAGCGGCACAAAATAGAAACAATCATTGGTTGGCGCAAGTGTTTAAATCTGTTGTACAACAGATTTTCTGTCGTGTTGTACAACAGACTGTTGTAATCTGTTTGTTGTGTTAACACAACAGAAAAAACTGTTGTGTTGTACACAACAGAAATATTCTGTTGTACAACACAACAGTTTTGCACGTAAAACTGATGTTCAGGGTGAACGCTAGCCGGAACTTATGCACTTCGCCCCCCCCCCCCAAATTTGGGGGGGGAAGGGCCGAAGTGCATAAGTTCCCGCTAGCCGTCATGACATGCGTTGTGACGTCACAACGAGTGTAAAAATTCATGTCACAACGAGTGTAAAAATTCATGTCACAACGAGTGTAAAAATCCATGTCACAACGATTTTACACTGATGTATAACGGCTAGCGTCGTGCAATGTCACAACTGCTAGCGTTGTGACATGAGTTGTGACGCCACAAAGCGTGTCACAACGGCTAACGTCGTGGCATAGTGCAATTTCACGACGGCTAGCGCCGAAAAATGCGTGTCACGACGGCTAGCGTTTACCCTCAACAACACAACAGATTCAAACACTGGTTGGCGCATGAATTTAAGCAACCAAAATCGACGATCATTCGAGTATTGAAAGAGCGAGACAAAACTATACAAGCTATCGGCTTATGCTTGATTTAGGCTTAAGCTTAGGCCTAAGCTTAAAGGGTGGGGTGCATTTTGCGACCATTTGGGAGAAAAATTTTTCGTAAAAATGACCCTATTGGGGGTAATTTGATGCGCGAAATCGATTGCACGCACACCCGAAGCGTAAAAACGCTATCTTGACCAAGTTTTCATGAAACTTTGACTATTTTTTCGCTTTTTTTCACCTTTTTTCGTCGAAAAAATAAGCAATTTTTCACGAAAACTTAGTTAAGATGGCGTTTTTACGCTTCGGAAGTGCGCAATTTCTCACATTAAATTACCCCCAATAGGGTCATTTTTATGAAAAAATGTTTTCTCCCAAATGGTCGCAAAATGCACCCCCTTTAAGCCTAAGAAATCCAAAGCAAAGCCGTTTGAAGCCGCCGAAATCGAGCGCATTGGAAGAAGAGCTGATGAGTTGGGTGGGAAACGTGAGAAGCGAGAACAAGCCGGTCACTGGTGACTTGTTCAAGCTCGGTTATATAGGGGTTTTTTAAAAAAAATACCTTTTCATCCAATGTATAATAATAAACAATAAAAAGTAGAAAATTATTCCAGAATTTTATTTACATGGAGATCAGCTAAAAATTTTCATAAATATACACCTCGAGTTGTAATTTTGACCGAGAAATCATTAAATTTAATCGCGTCACGACGTACCAAAATTCCGAAAAGTTGAAGGCAAGGGTTAAAATTTATTTTAAAAAATGCCGCCAATCGACTCAGCACGCCAAACTCTTCAAAACGAGTACCATATCATGGGTTTTGGGGGTTTGACCCATGGCCGAGTGGCTAAAGTGACAAGTTCGCAGTTTATAGGCTCGGGTTCGAATCCCGCTTCAAAGTTGAAGTTGTCCAAATTCCATGAAAATTTTTGCATAAACTTAAACACAATCCTCTCTATGGGGAAGGGATTGTGTTTAAGTTTTTTTCTAATGTGTTATTTTAGTTACCAGAAGATCCCTTCTACGACTAGCACCGCCTGGGGATGGGAAAGTAGTGAAGAAGGTGGTGTAAAATGGACTAACGGAAATATGGAAATCTTCCTAAACTGAAAGAAGCAGAGCCTTCGTACTTTCCTTGACTTAACTCTGCACGCTACTTGAATATTTGTTTGGTCAAGAAGAACTTGACAACACGTATTTTTACCCATGAAAAAAATTTTCGGGCCGAAAAAAACATGAAAAAATCGCGAAAATTTCAATTTTTTTACACACCCGGTGTTGATCGAGCATCTCGAAACATATTACATGAATATTCTTCCGGTAAATTTCTTTTCGTATTTTTTAAAATATTCACGTGGCAACAGACTATTAAAAAAACTACGCGAATAAGATAAAACATTAAATCACAGAAGTAACAAATTTTTACAAGGTCAATATTCAAAGAAAGATTGGTAGAATTCACAACGGAAAAATTCCTCGAGGGAAGCATGGAGGGTTGAGAGCAGCGAGAAATGTGGTAAGTAGTTAATGAGGCGAGAGCATTCTCAATGCATAAAAATCAATTTTCGCCGTCGAAGAAAAAACGCATACTCCAGCACATACTACTCTTTTCAGATCTTTTCATATGAAGGCTCAACGAACAAAAACGTCCAGGGGAATCGGCAAGAAAAAATTGCCGCCGGCTTTGCTTTTGGACCAAAAGCCGATCCAATAAAATGATTCAGTTAAAGGGGAAGTTCATGAGCTGCTGTCGAACGGTCATGCTTTAATACGTGCCGCTATTACACGATACTTTTTCTACTTGATAGAAACTTTGACATTTTCGAAGCGAAAAAATGCTTCCTTGATTCAGGGAAGGCTTGGTATTGAAGCGAAAAGTCGCAAAAATGCGATTTTTGCCTAAAACGACTCCTGTAAAAATGTACGGGGAAAGAAAAAGCGTTGTTTTTAGACCAAAATATGTGTTATTTTCTCGAATTTTCGCGTCGATATACAGCTTTTCTTGAATCCGAGGAATTTTATAAATGTCAAATTCGGATTCCCCGCACATTTTTACCCCAAAAGTGGTCGAATTTAGGCAAAAATCGCATTTTTACGACTTTTCGCTTCAATATACAGACCTTCCCTGAATCAAGGAAGCGTTCTTCCGCTTCGAAAATTTCAAATTCGGATTCTCCATATGCTTTTACCCCCTAGAGGGATCATTTCCAGAAAAAATTTTCAAGTGGGTGACCCCTTTATTGTGTAGTAGCTCCATTATTTGAGTAGTTTCAACTTACTGATCACAATGGTAGTCGCTGTTAATATGCGCAGACGCTATTGGAACGCTATATAGAAATTGAGCACTCAACGTGGAAAACAGGCTTATCGAAAATAGTCCAATAAAAACTTAAATATATTCTAATCTATGCAATACGTAGGGGCAGAGTCGTAATTTTGGTCCAGATTTGGGGGGGGGGGAGTTTTTTGAAAATTTGTTTTCGAATTTTGTTCAATTTTTTGAACAAAATTCGATTTTGGGATTTCGGAGGGCCCGGGTCGCTGGTTACGCCACTGGTCATTGAACTATGAAACCCTACCTTTACTCTGGTGGTGGTAGTAAATCATTAATGACATGGCCGTAACAAGAGATTGCACAAGAAATATAACCAATGAGACATAGAGTACGTGACGTTTCATATTCATACCAACAACGAAACTTCCAATTATAATTTGTAATAGCACTGTCACCTAAAAACAGAATTTACAAAGAAATATAAAGATTATACGTGGGCAAAGGAGGGACATGATCCCCCACCATTTCGCCGTATTCGCGAAAAAAATTAAGTACCCAATTCGCATTTTTTCGAGCGAAGCGCAAATAAACCAACTAACTTCAGAACATAAAATGATGCAAATTCGCCAAGGAGCATCATGCTTACTAACAATAAGTTCACTTTTTCCATCGTCATCGGCCTTAATCACCTCTTTGAGAATTTTCTTCCATGGATTATTTCCTTCAAAGTTCGTTCTCTTGAAGTTTCTCTTTGCAAATCGAGGATCAAACAATGTGACGCTTGGTCTGAAAAAAAGAAAAAAGCTCTGAAATGAAATTTTGACTTACTCGGGATTATTATTCGATGACTCATTCGCTTTCATTTCATGTTCCTCGACCTTAGAACTCATAATGGAACGCTAATTTTTATTGTTTCTGAAATTCCTTTAGACATCATTTATACTTGCCGGTGCGTCTTAGTGCATTTTTTACCGAAGCAGCATGTCGTGGGGCTCGAGGGCCGTTTGATGTTTCGAGACTTGACATTTCGAAACTATGTTGTTGAGGATTTCTCCAGAGCCAATCCTGATAGTTTTGGTGTGGTTAGATTCTAACCGTTAGAAAGCTGGATTTCGTAGCAATCGAACGACACCAAAATCATGCCATCACTCTTTCTCCTCAACCAGAAAGAGTTATGACATGATTTTGGTGTCATTCGATTGCTACGAAATCCAGCTTTCTAACCATACCAAAACTATCAGGATTGGCTTTGTATTTCTGAAGAAATTCTCAAAACATAAAAAAGTTTCGAAACATCAAACGACCAAACAATGTACGAAACGATGAAAAATACTGGAGTTCCAAGCAAGAATCGAAAGAAAAAATTGGGTTTTTGAAGCGAAAATGGTCTTTTTTGTATTTTTCTCTCGTGTCAGGCAAGCGTTTTCGCGATTCTTATTCCCTTGAATCAGGGTCAAGGAAGCATTTTCATGCTTCGGGAATACGCGCAATCGATTCTCCACATCGTTTTACCCCTAATAGGGTCATTTTTAGAAAAAAATTTGGGTCCAATGAAAAAAATAAAATGGAACTTTTTTTGCGCTACCCTTGTAAAGAGCATTAGTTAGAAGATTCGCAGACCTAATTTTCAACTCTAACTCATGACACCATGGGCATCTCATTCACTCCCCCATAAATCGTTTATGTGACAAAGAAGCAATTTTTTAATTTTCTTATAAACTTCGAACTTTTTATCTTTCCTTTGTTGACACTTAAAAATTGTTGGGGAGTTTGCAAGAATTTCAAGAATGAGATCAAGTTACATCATCGAAAAACATCGGAACTAAATGTCAAAATTGAAGTGTCTTACGCAAGTTGCGACACAAAATCATTCGTATAATCAGAAAACTTGGATGTTTGAGAAAAATGAAAATTCAGAGATCTTATTTGGGTGTAAAATGAGTGCACGAGGTTTTTATTTGTTTTATTTGAATTTAGTTCACTAAAACATTTTAATCATGGCGCGGAAAGGGCATAAATTTTTTCTCACAATTAATTTTTAATTTTTTTTACATAATTTTTTTCTCACACAATATTTTTTGGCATCAATAATTTTCTATAGATGCACTTGTAGATGGGGTATGAAAAAGATGTGTGTAAGCATTCCATGTCATACGACGTCACCATGGCGTTGAGGCTTCATCGCAGCGTCATGACGACATCGCTACGTCATAACAGCGTTATGACTACAGTTGCACAACCCCGGTAAAATTTTACCGAGGGGTAGCACACGTGTACAAACCTCCCCCAAACCCCACCCAAATTGGGTGGGGTCGCGCGCAAGCAAAAAATGGGCCCACGCGCAGCGTGAGCCAGGCCAAACAAATACACAATGGTCCCCCCCCCTTATGATTTTGTCCAAAATTTTGAAAATTTTGCTCACGCGCGATCTAAAAATGATCTCGCGCACGAAAAAATCGTAAGGGGGACCCTTATGATTTTTTTCTCGCGCGCTCCGATCCGAAATTTTGGGGGAGTGTTTGTACACGTGTGAGGGGTAGGTCATCATCCCCAGACCGACTTCGGCGCCGGAGACTGATGACCTATCCCCTCCCATTTCTTGAATAAAAAGAAGGTCGCAATCTGCGGAGGGGGATCATAAAAACAAAAATTTTCAACCGGGTCTGTGCAACTGTGGTCAATACTGCATCACGATATCATGATAGTGTCGCGGCGTCATGACGACATCGCGACGTTATGAAGGTATTGTGACGTCATGACGGAATCGTGACATCGTCGCGGTTCAGTGGTAGCGCACTGGCCCAGTACGCTAGAGGTCGCGTGTTCGAGTCCCAACGTGGTCATAAGACTTTACCTCGATGTCTGAGCTGTAGCAAGCTGTGTCACCTAGCACACAGAGACATCGAAAGGAAATCTCTCTCACTTACTATTTTTTGCCTAGCCGATACCATAGTGATGAAATTAATTTTTTATCAGATGTAATGAAATACGTAACTAATATTAACAACCTTGATATTAAAATTATTTTCTTCCACCTGCTTAGAGACCGTTTTAAAAAAATGTTAGCTATAATAGAAATTTTGCATTTGCAACTTAATTTTTTAGATTGATTAGACCTCATTTTCGGATTTTACGCCTAATAATCGGGGAGGGGTCGTGTCAATTTTTGGGTAAAAAAGCTCTATTTTCCAGCAACTCACAAGGAACCGGCAAGTTGAGTCCGTGGAATTTCAACCCGAGACATATATCAAAAAATTCCTCATAATTTTTTAAGGTTTTTGGCAAAATCCGTTTTTCCTGAACAGTAACAGTATTTTTGAGGGTCCAAAGATCTGGGAAAACCGTTTTTGGTGCAAAATGATTATGCTCCGGGGGTGGAGTCGAACCTGACCGTTATGCGACTTAGCATAATGCTTTACCGATTGCGCGATAAAGGCTTTATTAAAACTAATTAATAAATTCGATATGGTCTAGCGATCTTTTCCTAATTTCAATTGTATCTTTGGACCCTCAAGAATACTCTTAAACTGTTCATTAAGGAAAAACGGATTCTGCCAAAAATCTTAAAAATGATGAGGAATTTTTTTGATTTATGTCTCGGGTTGAAATTCCACTGACTCAACTTGCCGGTTCCTTGTCAGTCTAGCCATTTAGTAATGTCATTTTGACCATTGAGTAGTTCTTAAAAATCCACGTAATTTTGCGTAGTTATTTTGGAAGCCCCACTCTCATGCGGGAGTTTCCGGCATATTCAAAAACTTGCTTTGTTTCCTATACTCATTATGAAATCATCCGTAAAATTGACGTACATCTTGTACTTTCATATGAATAGAATTGCCATACACTGACTTCATATTTGGGAAAATAGGAAATAACATGCATATTTCCGAGAAAATCAGTAACTTAAATGGGTTTCCATAAATATGCTCCCTTCACGAAATTGGTAATGCTTTAAAAAATGAACTTTATTAAAGAGTAAGGAAAAAATTGGCGAAAAATAATATTTGGATAGATGCCAGTTGGTGAAATGAAATCTCTACCAAGGCTTAGAATTAGGCCTAAGCCTTGGTGGACCAGAAAAAATTGCGATAGTGCATAAGTACTTATTTTGGGATAGTGCATAAGTACCTTATTTTTCTTTTTTTTTAACTGAAGAAAATATTTTTTTGCGCGCAAGTATTCTTTTTTGCGCACAAAGTCTAGACTTAGGCCTAAGCGTAAACTTAGGCCTAGGCGTAGGCTTAGGCCTAAGCCTAGGCTTAGGAGTAGGCGTAGGCTTAAGCCTAAGCTTAAGCCTAGGCGTAGGCTTAGGCCTAAGCTTAAGCCTAGGCTTAGGAGTAGGTGTAGGCTTAAGCCTAAGCTTAAGCCTAGGCTTAGGAGTAGGCTTAGATCTAAGCTTAGGCGTAGGCTTAGGCCTAAGCTTAAGCCTAAGCCTAGGCTTAGGCTTAGGCCTGTCTCAATTAACCCTATGGGGGTTCTATGCGAGGAATTGATTACGTACATTGAAACATTTTGAAAACAATCCCCTGGCCCTGAATCAGCCCAAAAAAATCCGGTTTTTGGGGGGTAAATTCGGGGTCTTGAAGCATTTTAAAGATTTTATAATGCGCGCAATCGACTCCTCGCATAGAAACCCCATAGGGTTATTTGAGAAAAATTACTCCCCCTCCCCTCCACCTGGTTAAAATATCTAAACCCAGGGGCAACCCAACCCACGCGTACCAAAATTTTGAAAAGGTGTAGGCAAGGGTCCAAAATTAAAAAATGTCGAATTGATTCAGCTCGCCTAGCGCTTCAAAACGAGTACCATATTATTGGCAAAATTTTTTTTTAATTTTGACCTCTGCCTATACCTTTTTGGAATTTTGGTACGCCACAAACCCTAACTATTCAACCCTGGACATCTCAATCCAATGACCACTCAGCCCAGAGACAATTCAACCATCCTTCAAGGGTAAAATTTTTCAATAAGGGGTTCATGTTTTAAACGATTTTGTATAGAAAATTTCCAATTTATATATTTCAATTTTGTTCTTCATTACTAGCATAAACACTACGACTTATGCATTTTCTTCCTCAAGCGTTTTGGACAAATTAATTTCTGCAACGCCCAAAACCTTACTTTTCGCTCGATTAAACTGACATTTTTACGCTTAGTGACGCATGAGTACGAAAAATGTACTATACTTAGCATATAATCATTGGAAATCGTCGGCTACTCGACTTCTTCGTTTTAGACTTCCTTCACTTTCATTTCTAGAAATGCGGCGTTCCGTATGGCTTCTAATTAATTCTATCGTATTATTTGTGTTCTTATTACTAGCATTTGATTCGGCGAAAGCAATGTCCGCTGGTTCCTATAGATGGAGGCCCGGTAGACCGCTCAAACGATCACTTCCAGTTTGGAGACCTGGCAGGCCATTAAAAAGAGCTTTCTCGCCGGATTTTAGAGCTTATGGTATTGTTTAAAGGCATATAACCATATAGGGGTATCCGCCTCCGGTGATCGAAAATCGAAAATTTTTTTCTAAAATTAAAAAAAAGACCCTATAGGGGTAATGGTACTACTTCGGGTTAACAACCGCAAATGACAGGGTTCTGAAGTTGGAAACTGTAATGCCGAGCATTCTAGATGCCATCCGAAGAGGCGTTACGTTACTACTAGGCAAAATCTTTTGGCCTATGCGGACGGGATTTTGCAGACGAACATTTGCGGACAGACTTTTGCGGACGGGATATTTGCGGACGGACATTTGCGAACGAAACGTTTGAAAAATTCAATTTTTCAAACGTTTCGTCCGGAAATGTCCGTCCGCAAATTCCGTTCGCAAATGTCCGTTCGCAAATGTTCGTCCGCAAATGTCCCGTCCACAAATGTCCGTCCGTTTATAAAAAATGACATTTTTTCAAAAATTTACGAGACGACAAGTATAGGACGATTGTTTTTTTCAGATCTCAGTTCCTTTAAGGAATTTTTATTTAGTGTAAAAGACTTTCTTTCTAAACTTTTTATCCTGAGTAAAAAAGTCTTTGACACTATATCAAAATTCCTTTTAGGAGCCGAGATCTGAAATCGTCCCATTTTTGCCTCCCGTTATTGTCGTCCCATTTTTGCCTCCCGTTCTTGTCATCCCATTTATTGTTCATTCCGTTTTTTTGTTGCTTGAACGATCGTTCCATTCTTTTATTGTGTATGCTGCAAAATTTTGCCTACACACCTAAATATGGGCCTGATCTCATCTCTATATTCACGTCATTGGTAATTCAAAAATTTATATCCTAATTTTCAGAAATTGCCCATCAAGAAGACATAAAAAGAAGAAACGGCAACGCACAATCAATTTTATCCATTGAGGATGAATATTCGAATTAAAAGTTGAACTTTTGAAGCCATATGATAAAAAGTACAACGATAGTAGAGCTATTTATTTATTTGTCTATACTCTCCAGAATAAAAATTTAAACTTGTTGGAAGCTATATACTTTTTAAAAGACGATATCTCGAAAAATTCGGACCTAGGTGGGCGTATGTTAAAGGGCCAGTCCAGTAAGTTACAATCATATGAAAAGATGATATATTCGGAAAGATCATGAAAAATGGAGCATTTTTGCTTTTACGGCATGCTCTGAATCGTTGTAGTTTTCGAGATAATTGCGTTTGAAATTTTGAATATGTTACAAGCTCTTCGTTGTAATATACAAACTTTTTTGAATTTTTTGCGGAAAAATCGATTTTTGCATCAATTTTTAAAATTTTCATAAAATGAACATTGTGCAATTTGTTTTGGCTAAATGAGACGAACAAAATGACACCAAAATTATCCAATTTGAACATTGTTTTGGGTTATTGAAACGAAAACATGA
>JAQGCP010002476.1:0-10369 GCA_034699885.1 Acrobeloides thornei | reverse complement strand
CGTGACACGCATTTTTCGGCGCTAGCCTTTGTGACATTGCACTATGTCATGACGCTAGTCGTTTTGACATGCGTTATGACATGGGTTGAAGTGGTCTGTGTATTGACACGAAAATTCTGATTTTGCAATTATTTAAAAAACTACGCTAAAAACTGCTATCAATTGATTGTTTTTTCGATTTTTTTAACTAAAAAATAATCATTCACCCTTAGCGTCTCGATCACGTGTTCGAGACGTTTAGGCACCATTTATACTTCCGTCGTGTCGCGACAGTGCATTCTGTGTCGTTCGACGCGACTGTATTATCAATTTTTGAAATTTCATTTTACAAATTTTTATTTATAAGAAAAAAATACATTAAATTTGTGCATTTTTTTAATTATTCACCCATTCTTGCATATCTGCGGTTTCCATACCAGCAACATAAACCAAAGAGAGTAAATTGAGAAAATTCAAAGTTTCGAAGAAGAAAATCCCTATGAAATCGAGTCTGGTTTCGAGGAGTTCCCATTCTTTTCTTATCTAAACATTTCTTCGTTTATTAAAAACGATATTTGTAAAAAACCTCTTCTTGAACTAGATCTCTTTTATATTGGATCTCTTCCATAAGATTTCTCCAATTTTTAATTTCTTTTTTCCTAAAATAATAGCTTTTGATACCTAGCTGGGAAATTGACAAATTTACTCGTGTGAAATAAACTTCTTGGTTGGAACTTTACTTCTATTTAGGTCCGAAGGTGTCTGTTTAATGAGTCCATTTATAGAATTTATAGAATTGCTGCTGTCCGATTGAAGACTCGATTCATACGAGCAAACGCTTGGAGCAGTTTTCTCGGACTCTTTAACAGATTGTCCAAAATATGCGATTTTGTTTAGCCATTGTGGAGGTCTGATCCCCGATTTTTGCCATTTTTGGAAGTAATATAGTGAAGTCATCTCTAGCAAAATGCATATACAAAAGCCGACCAAAGTCAATAGAACATTAAAACCTAGAAATCGTAAAAGCCCAATTTTGGACCCTAATGAAGCTACTAACCCAATAAAGAAACTTCTTCACTTTTAGGCAATCTCTCTGAAATAATACCCAGTAATACCATCAATGCCAAAAGAGTGCCAAGCCCAATCTTGGCCTAAATTTTTTTATATGATATTTCTCTTTTTTTGAAGCTCTTACCACATCACCAGGTTCATGATCGGTGCCTGGCGCAAAAACGCCCACTATACTTACAGCGGTGATCAAAAAAGTAGGTATTACAACAACAGAAACATAATATGTTGAGCGGCGTTTGAGTTGAAAAATGTATTTGTACTGAAAAAAGTTGTAAAGCTAGTTGGTGAAAATTTTGTGATTTTTTATGGCGCCAACTGATCATAAGATAAAAAAAATCATACCGCATAACCCTTTTCGCCCCAAATACCATCTTCTTCCTTTACTTCAGCCTTTATAGTGACATTTTCTAAGGACCACTCAGAATTTCCCTGAAATTTTAATAGTCTTCAATAAGGTTGACGCATATTTTGCAAAAGACCGCATCGAATATTATTTCCCAAAACACCATTATACACCGAGTTCATCATAACAAGTTATAAGTCCATCCCCGATTCAAACTTTCTCGATTTTGGGAATTTCCCGAAATCGGGAAATTTTTTCCCGTCTACCCTAGTCTTCAACCAACGCCCGAAACATACCCTAAATATTAACGAAAATACATCCTTATCATAATTTATAGGCACAGGCAGGAAAGTAAACTGACTACTATCCATCTGATTTGAGCTCATTGAAAGCGTGCAGAATTGTGTGTCAAATGGAAACTAAAATTACGTATCATTTTGACGCCTTCATCTTTACCCTATGAACAAAAATCGAGCAGCTAGCTTCAACATATTGTGGTGCATTAATCGAGACCATGCCGTCGTATTGAATCTAAACTAGGGCTATTTTAAAGAAAAAGAAGAAGTTACTTTAGCCCAATCTTTATATTCAGATAAAAGATTTTCAAAATCGACGCTAAAAAAAGAAAATTTTCAAGAACACTTCGATCGATACAAACCTATTGTACATAAAAATATCATGTCTCCAAACATAACCACCTGGAACAAGGATACTTTCAATACCGCCAAAGTCATCAGGACTCCAGGTCAATCGGAAGTCAGTCCAGTTCTAAAATAAATGTTTTCTTTCAGTGTAAAAAGATTCACTTGTCGTCGAGTCGAGACATAACTAGCTAATTGTGTGCTTTCTTCCTAAATTTTGATGAGCATGCCGTTTAAAAACATCAACTTACAACTTCAATCAAGCTAGCACCTAGTATAGTACCAGAAATAGCCAAGGGATGTGCTTTGTCAACCATAGGTATGATTGTTTTGTCATAGTTGGCAAATATTTCATTTATTAAACGTGTCCGGTTATCAAGAAACGTGTTTGGAATTGCTGGAAAATAAATTTTTGGTAATGAAAAACGGAACGGAACGAAACGACTTGGTAAGGAGCATCGGTAAAGAAACGGTGTGGAGACAGTTTAGGACAAGCACTTGAGAATGAGACATTTGAGGATGGCTATTTGAGGACGGACATTTGAGAACGGGACATTTGAGGACGGACATTTGAGAACGGACATTTGAGAACGGGACATTTGAGGACGGAACATTTGAGGAACAATGGTGGGATATGTTTTTTTAGGCCCTAAATAGCACCCATCCTCAAATGTTCCGTCCTCAAGTGTCAAGTTCTCAAATAGCCATCCTCAAATGTCTCATCCTCAAGTGCCCGTTCTCAACTGTCGCCACGCCAAAAAAACCCCAATTCCGATAAGTTCTGGTCCATAAGAAACGTGCCCTTTAGTCAAAGACACTGGGATAAGCCAGATCGAGTTTCGAAAATAGAACCAATGGATATGGGCTTCGGGAATCGATTCTCTGCATAAAATTACCCCTAGAGGAGTCATTTTAAAAAAATTTTCGGGTCCAAAATTCATCAAAAATTATGAAAAGTGCACCCTGTAAATATTAAACACAATTACCAGTTGCAAAAATAAATGTAAAATGATATATTGTAATAGCGAATAAACAAGTCAATATTCTCATTTTGCTGTAGAAAAAAATAAGTTGAACAAATTATTTGACGTCTAATTTAAATTAAACTGTTATAGTTTGTTGTTATGAATGTATCTAAAAGGTGGAGTTGAACATCAAATCGTTAGACCGACACCTGGTTCGTGGCGAAAGTTTTTAGTCTCTCTATATGAATCTATCTAGTTAGGAAACGTTTAATGGAAATAAAATTCTATCGATTGTTGTTCGATGAAAAATGTAATCGAACGGTTTACGTTCAAAAAGGTAAAAGTACAACAAAAAAATCTATGATCAAAAAATTCCCATGAACTGACAGGTATATCAGTAAACACCTAGACTGTGAATCGAATAAATCATGGTCACATGTGTACAAACACCACCCGAAAATTTTGGAGCTACTACGCCTGGGAGGCGCACAGGAATAAAAATGCCGAAGTAAAAATGTCAAAAATTTTTTTAACAAGTGACCCCTTAGGGGTAATTTTATGCGGGGAATCGATTGCGCGCACTCCCGAACCTTAAAAATGCTTCCTTGACCCTGATTCAGGGAAGGAATCGGTGTATTGAAGCGAAAATCAAACATTTTCGGATTTTTATGAGAAAACCGTCAATTCTTAGGTTTTTCTATGCGAGAAATCGATTGCAAACACTCTCGAACCTTGACCCCTCATCCAGGGAAGGGATTGGTGTTTTTAAGCGTAAATCTGAAAGTGCGATTTTTTAGTTTTTTTCCTGCATCAGGGAGCATTTTCACAGTACGGAAGTGAGCGCAATCGATTTCCCGCCGAGAAAAACCTAAGAATCGACGATTTTCTCATAAAAATCCGAAAATGTTTGATTTTCGCTTCAATACACTGATTCCTTCCCTGAATCTGGGTCAAGGAAGAATTTTTAAGGTTCTGGAGTGCGCGCAATCGATTCCCCGCATAAAATTACTCCTAAGGGGTCACTTGTTAAAAATTTTTATATATTTTTACTTCGGCATTTTTATTCCTGTTAAGTGCGCCCTAGTAGCTCCAAAAATTCTTTGTTGTCTGGTTTTCTGTCGAACTTATCAAAGAGCAAAAACTTTGTGAACTAAAACATCATTTCACGCTGAGTGAAGTAAAGTCACACAATTTCAAGAGTGAAGCAAAAACTTCACTTGGATTACAATGCTGTTTTTTGAATGTAACATTGAGTGTTTTTTGTAACATCGAAATCAAGAGTGAAGCAAACATCAATTACGAACTTATTTCTGGGCATCATATCGGGATATTTATTAAAAGCGTTAAAGTTGAAGAAAGAACTTTTTCTCTTCTCACCCGATTTCACAATCAATCGGGTTCACAAAGTCTACTTGAAGAAGGGTTTAAGAGACGTTTTCTTGAACACTTGAACTTGAAATTTTCTCGGCCAAAATTTCAATCTGACCGATGTATTTCAACAAGGAGAACATTTCTAGTATGGTTTCGAAAAAATCCGAGAAAAATTTTTTTTCGGATCCTCCTACTACCCTCTTGTAAAAATGGCCCAAAAGTCGAAGTTTCTCGGATTTTTTTTGAAACCATGCTAGAAGTGTTCTTCGTGTTGAATTACATCGGATAGATATAAATTTTGACCGAAAAAAATTATATAGGGTATTTTAGACGAGTTAGAAAAATCAACGTAAAATCCGATTTTTGAGCTTATAATAAGGTTTTGAATTTTTTAGAACCCGAATTTTGACTCAAAATGACTTTTAAAAATTTTCCCATACGTCAATCTCACTAAATAAATTCAATTTGGATACAGTCGAACCGTTTAAGGCAATGTTTGAACTCTTGAGATAGTGTCTCTTAAATGCTATGCTGAAATGCTCCAAAATTACGATTTTATGAAAAAATAGACAAATTTGGACATTTTTGATTTAAAAATGTAATTTTTGATCAAAGAAATGGTAGCGCTCAACATTTTGTGGGCATTAAGCGGTCCACCCCCTCCCCCCCCCAATGGGGGAGGGGGCAAGGACGTATAACTGGCTGCCAGGTATGGGGGGCACTTTTCAGAAAAATGTCATTTTTGAAAGACAATTTCTTCGAAAATCGGAAAAACGTCATTTTTAATTAGCAATTTTTCAGTCATGGAGGCATCGGTCCCTAGTGCCACGCCCTACAGCCACGTCCTTGGTTTGGGGGGGAGTATTGTTACAGTGTGGTTAGAGCCTAAAAGCATATCTTACCGTTTTTAATGGTTCGATGAAGGAAGCTACGGCTTGATACATTATATTTTTTGGCGTATCATTATATTTTATATATAATTTTTTATATGTTATTTCTTTAGCATATTTTGGTCTTTGAATTGGCTCAAAAATAAGGCATGAACTAATAAATTCTCGAATATCACTGGTATCATAATTCAACTTTTTTAAACATTTATCAATGAGTTTATTTATGTTGCTAGTGTTCGAGGTCGATTCAATACACAACATCAGTTCTAAAAAGTTATTTGGTACAACTTCGTCGTTGTTTGTATAAGGAATTTTTCCATAAATAATTTCTAAGAGTGTAATTCCTAGACTCCATATATCCCAACTACAATCGTATCGTTTAGATCCTTTAAACTTTTCCGGTGGCCAATATGGCATTGTACCAATTACACTGGTGGCTCTATCTATAAATAAAAATAAAACAGTTAAAACATCGAATTTTTCAAGTCATTCAAATTCGGTCAAAAACTAACTATTGGGTTGTTCCAAAAGTTCGCTGAATTTTTACATGAATTTTGGACCCGAGAATTTTTTCTAAAAATGATCTCTAGGAAGGGATGTTCACCGATTTTCTGATCTCGATATTTTCTTCAGAAAATCACTCCAAACAACGATTTAGAATTAAATTCTATGCTATTAAAAACCATATTATGAAAAAAACCGCATCAAAAAGCTGTAAAACTCGCTGAATCGAGCTTGAAAAGTATATATACCCAAAACGGTCCAAAAAATGTTCTGGACCCAGATTTATCCAGATTCAGAGCCAAAATGCTATTTTTTAAGGCTTTTATCAGATTTGCTCAAAAATGATCAAAAATTATTGGCCATAACCCAAAACGGTAAAACAACTCATTTTTGGACAAAAAGAGTTGAGTTAACGTAGGTTTTAGTGTGCTTGAAATTCTAAAAATATCAAAAAATGACCATTTTTCAGGAATAAAATGCCCATAACTCAGTCAGATTGTTACCCAACAGCCAAACCCAATATACCAAAATTTTCCTGGAATCTGGGCTACAATTTTCAGAGAACTGTCCTTGACAAAAATCCCTGCAACAGGACTAAAAATGTCGATCTCTATCAAAAAGCCGGTAAAAATCCGAATTTTTTCAAAGATTGTGACATAACTTATTATTGAAGCGAAAACTTTCTATAGAAGTCTATAAAAATTGTAGCGCTGATTTCCATCTTTTCAATGAGTGGTCAACCATCTCTCAATTCAATTCCTACGAGGAGTTATGCTCATTACATCAAAAAGTTTTTTTCTAAAAAGGTACCTGTAGAGATGGGGCTCTAGACCCATCTAAAGGAGTTTATTTCAAAAAATTTTTGCAACATCGTGTTCAGCGTGAAAACTGGTTTGATTTAAGCTGAATGATCGACATGCGGGGGAGTGTTAAGTTAACATAGGTTTTGTGGGATAAAAATGCCAAAAAGCCTTAAAAATCACCAAAAAATAGTGAATAGAAACTAAGAAAGCGTTTTTTTACTGAAATTTTCTCAGATTCCACTAAATTAAATGTCCCTTAAAAAAAGTATGCTTCTCGATTTTGAGCTAGTTGGCTATTTGTGTGGCACTTATATTATCACGTCTAAAATTCAAAATTTTTTCTTTAAAATCAACTGAAAGACTTCTATTTAGGGTTTTATAGTCGAGGAACACGTTGCTGTAGGGCCACAAGGAGTGTCATGGCCTATGCCCCCAAAACGGTGCCTCCCTGGAGCACCGCGGGTAACGCGAAATGATGAAGTTATTTTTGCGTGAAAACCTAGAACAAATGCCGTAAAAATTGATAGGCCATCATTTCGCGTTACCCGGGGTGCTTCAGGAACGCGACGCTCCGGGGTATGGGCCATGACACCCTTTGTGGCCCTACAGCAACGTGTTCCTCGACTAAAAAACCCTAAATAGAAGTTTTTCAGTTGATTTTAAAGGAAAAAAAATTGAATTTTGGGCATGATAAGTGCCATACAAATAGTGAACTAGCTTCTCTGATTTCAATTTAAACGATTTGTTTTTTTAAACTTCGTTTTGAACTTAAAAACAGCATTTTTTCTCAAATGAAAATGAGCATGTTTTGGCAAGAGATGGTTTCAGACTTTTTCTTCCTGATGAATACATGTCGAGCATCGGAGGCATTTGACCCTCGGTTCTATTGTAAAAATAGAAAGTGCCCTGAAAATTAAGCTCTTTCTTTCTAACAACTTGTTTTAATACTGGGTTGGATCTTTAAAAACGGGGAATAAAATTTAAATTTAAAAAGAGACAAAAACGAAAACTCTTATCGACTTGACGTTCTAGGAAAATGTTCTTTAATTTCAGATTACCATCATCAATTTTTTTTGATACCCCAAAATCACCCAGCTTTATTTGACCACGATAATTTAGTAAAATATTGCTCGGTTTCACGTCTCCATGTATAATATTATATGCATGACACAAGTCTAAAGCGTTGACTGTTGAAGTAGCAATATAACCAACAATGTCTTCTGGAAATGAAATTCGTCTCGCGTGTACAATTAAATAAAGATCATATAGCGATAATTCCATGGATTCCATGTAAATAAATACTTGATCATCTTGCAAACAAACACCATACAATGTTACAATAAAAGGATCCGAAGATATAAAATCTTTTAAGATTTTAATTTCTCGCAAAAAATTTTCTTTTTCTTTTTCGGCTTGTTTTGCTTCTTCACCATATCGTTTAATAGGAATACGAAAAGATTTTGACACAACATCAATATTTGTAGGCAAATGTCTATAGCGAGTAATTTTATGCTTTGAAGTAGTTTTAACCACTTCTTGAAACAAAAAGTCTTCAATTTTAAAGTCATAGATAAATCCATTTTTGGAAAGCTGTAATTTATTTATCACAGCAGGCTCAATAGATTTTTTTATTTCCTCGTAAAATTGATCAATAGAATTAGACATCTTTTATCAAAACTTGTGTCTAGATAATAATGCTAAAATATAGAGCGTCTAAAAATAAATCAAATTATAACTTATAGTGGCACAAGACCCCGGAAATTAAAATTTTTTGAGGATATTTTTACGTAAAAATCTTTTTAGACAAATCCTGTTTTTCTTTTTTGCATTTTTTCGTATGAGAACGTCAATTTTTTGGTTGAAAATACAAAAAGTTTGGTCAAATTTTGAAGGGGGCGCCGAAAGGCAAAATTTTTCTTTAGACGTAGCTGGGAAGAAAAATTGGGGATTGGTGCCTTATGCTTGAAAAAATGTCATTTAAAAATAATTTTTTTCCGATTTTTGAAAAATTGTCCTTAAAAAATGACTTTTTAAGAAAAGTGCTCTCCCCATGCCTGGCTGTCAGTTACGTCTTTGCGTTCAATTACCCCCTTTTCTAAATATAAAATATATAATCAACTATAATATCAAAAAATTAACTAGTCATTTTTATAAGAAAATATGACTTAGGATCATTTTACTCATAAAATTTGAAAGCTTTAACGATTATTAATTTTAAAAATGGCTCATTTAAACTGAATTTTTAGCTATCAATATGCTCCCATGACAAACATTATTTCAAATCAATCAATAAAACGAGTGATAGCTGTTGAATTCTGTTGATTTAATCAAAGCGCTATCAAATATTTATTTCCCATTGATTTCAAAATAACTTTCTCATAAAATATTATGAAAAAAATTAACGAAAAAATGCTTTATTTACGAAAAATCTATTAACTTGCACCATCCTATTTTGATTAGGGCGTTGAAACTGAAACAGTAACCAAAACCGAAAAAACTAAACCGAAACCGCATGTTTGAAAAACCGATTTAAAAAACAGAAACTGAAAGAAAAAAAGTCGATCAAAACCGAACGATTTTTATCGATTTTCCATGCTCTAATTTTGATAAACCGAAATAATCGTATTGGCCATCTTTTTTTCCTCTTTGTGAAAAAAATATGGCCGCGCCTCAGTCCTGCCCAGCCTGGGCCGTCCCTGCCGCGGTTCTGCATGCCAGTTAAAAATAAACAAAAATTATTTGAGGTCTCATATAGAGTGACCCTGAGGTCAAAGTTGAAAAATTTCTTCGACTTGTGTTCCCCATGTCAAAAAACCCCCGAGTACAAAAATTCAGTCATTGTGAGCAACTTATATACACTTAATACAAACATCCACTTTTTATACCCCCAACATTTTAGTTTCCATAACTTTTTTCTTTTAAATTTCTGTGCTAAGGTCGATATACACAAGAAAGAGGTTTTATGATCTTCTCAAAAGTTGCAGCACATAACTGAGCGACACCAAAACCATATAATGACACCAAAACCATGCTTCAATCTTTTATGGTTTCCGAGATATGCCCATTTTAACATCCAAGTTTCACAGGACTCAAAGTTCAAAGGCTATTAGCTCAAAATTTTTGAAGTAAAATTTTTTATTTTAGCATATTCGTACTCAGTATAGCTGGAAATAGTATGATCAACTGATCTTATAACTGGCCATTCCCGTGTTAATTGACATTATATTATCTTCATAGGTATAACCATAAGATATACTCACAGGTATATTGTCATCGTATAGTTATTCTATGTTTATAATAATAAAGAAACATTTTAGAGTGTCGCTCGGAGAACCTCTCTGAAACTTCGATTGGTGAGTCTGGCCCCCATTTAGCCGAGCTCTGCTCTGCCCTAGTTTTAAATTATATATATATTGTGATTCTAGCTTTAAAAGTAAAGTTTATTCAAAAACAATGTTTCAAAATAAATAACAATAAATCATAATATTGATCTACGTTTGAAAGGAAAAGAATTAAGTCAAGAAATAGAAATAAGATTGAAATGACATAAAACATGAATTGAAATGCATAAAACGGAATGAAATAAAAAAGTATTTGGAATCAAAAAGAATTGAAATAGAACAAGGAATTAGAATTAAAATTAAAAATTATATAAATTTTTTTGTCGTAAAATTGCTCAAGAAATCGCAAAAATACGGTTTTTATATTCACCCTGTATAAATTTTTGGCGTACCGACACGTGAGGATTAACATTTGAGGACCGACATTTGAGGACCCGACATTTGAGGACCGACATTTGAGG
>JAQGCP010002475.1:0-10370 GCA_034699885.1 Acrobeloides thornei | reverse complement strand
GATCAAGGAAGTATTTTCACGCTTCGGAAATGCGCACAATTGATTTTTCACATGATTTTACCCCTATATAGGCTGTTTTGGCAAACAAATTTTTACAGAGATTAGTCCCTAAATGTTACTTCCCTTTAAAAATTGTTCTCTCTCTCTAGAAATAAAAATGAAGTAAAAAAAGAAACTTCTTATTTTTTCGAAAATTTTTTAATTTTTAGAGAAACTTATCAAATAATAAGAGAACCTTCTCGCTGTATAATCGAGTCTCCTAACCCAATAAAATGTTGTGGCATTCCTAGATCTCCATTCAAATCTTTTGTTTGTTGCTTTTCTGAAGATTCCGAGAAGATGTGCCGTAAATTTTATCACATTTAATGCATTAATTTTTTATTGTTTTTGCACTCAACAATTTTTGATACAAACATGTGGGAACTTAATTAAGAGTTTAAATAGAAGTTCACCTACATATTTTTACTTCAAACAACTTGACATCTGACGTGTTATAATTGCAAAATTGGGAAGAATTTTAGCAGAAAAGTAAAGAGCAAACAAACACAAAATACTCGATTTAAAATAAACATTTTCATTAGTTGATGAAACCAAATCTTCTTGGGTAGTTTAGATATAAAAAACTTTTCTTTGTTAATTTGTAAATAGATCCTCTTCTTTTGTTATGATGATATTTAAGAAAATTTATATATCTTTAATTATTTTAATATTAATCCTAAATTGCTTAATGAGTGTTGTGGCTGATCCAAGATTTAGGTAACCCATGTATGATCATAGTTGTTTTAGTTTTTATGTTTAGAGAGTCTGTCTACATAAATAGAGAAAAGCAACGAGCAAATTATGCCAAATTTCCACATGCTTTCAATAGCTATCTTTGTCGCAAGCGATATGAAAAAATCAAATGTCTTATCAGAAAATCTTTGTAAACGGTTATATTCATTTAATGGAAAATTATGATAAGCACACATGCCCAAGCAGGGGAGGGGGTTAAAGTTTTGGGTACCTCCAGTGGCGTGTCTAGGATTTCATGGGTGAGGCCACCTCCCCCTCTCTCCAGATGATGGAGGGAGGGGGAAGTGGTCTCCCTCAAATGACCTTTTTGTCGAAAAAACCGTCATGGGGAACCATTGGGAATTTTTTGTTTTTAATTTTGAACAAAAACATAAGGGGAGCCATTAAGAAAAATTTTACATTTTTTAGTTTTAGGAGAAGCATAGCCCCTTCTTGGTCCCAAAAACGTAGCTGTAGGAGGAGGCACCGGGGACAGGTGTCGCCCCTTTTCCGGCCGGAAAAAACGTAATGATCCCCTTATGTTTTGATAATTTTGAATATTTCTTGAAAAAATGTCATTTTTTATCAAAAATTTCACATTTTTATACTAAAAATACCCTATTTTTTTCCTTTAAAAATATCAAATTTTTCGTTTTAGCAAAAAAGTGCCCCTATCATAGCTATATGTCCACCTACGTCCTTGCTTGCCCCATCTCCCCCCTAATTGCTGACCTCCCCACCCTCTTGGGTATGTGTGGTGATAGTATTTGGCATAGCTAGCTGTAGTAAGAGAAGGGCCCTTCTGTATGGGCCGTATGCACAATTATTGCTAAATCTAACACTAATATCTGAGGCTAATGCTAATAGCGGCAGTTGTGCATACTAGCTGCAGCTATTAACGTTAGCAACAGTTATGCATACGGCCCTATGTTTTGAGAATTTTCCGACTGTTAAAAATCAGCTCCTTTTCAAAATCTTGGCTACGCCCAATGCCATTGACTGTGTGCATAGATTGACTTTTTTAGAGCTATAGAATTTATAAAATTTATTGACATTTAACAAATTAATAAATGTTAGAATCGATACTAAGAGAATAGAAAAATTCCTTGTAGTCTATTAGTTATTGCTGCCCATTGATCCGACGTTAAACTTTTTTTTACTTTTACAAGTACCGATTTCCACTTGGGTTTTTTTAGAATCAGCTTGTTTATCATTTTATAAAACGTGTTCACACATGTTTTGGTTTTACCACTAGTTTTCATTGTTTGGATTTTGGTTTGAATCTTAAATAGCATTTAAATTGTTTTTTTGTTAAAATTTTACTCGAACAATTCGAGCTTGTATACTGCTCTCCATAATTGAAAACGTTTTATTGAGAACATTTGATGCCATTGTAGTGTTGCCGAGATCTGAACTTAGACCATCGTATGCAGTTTGAACTTGATTCTTTTGGTCAGTGTTCAAAAGAGACATAATTGTCTTTCGGTTATCTAGAAACAAATCTTTAAATTTTAAGAAAAAATGACTCTTACTAGCAAATATGTCTTGAATAGTTTTTCCATTACAAAGATCTGTAGAAATTTGATCAAGGGCCTAAAAACTTAGATCCAAAATTTTTTCCATTAAACTTGTCGTGCGCGCAAACGATTTCTCGCACAAAATTACCCCTAGAAAGTTGATTTTTAGAAAGACTACATGAAATAATGATTCAATAGAATTTTCAAAAACTTATAACTTTTCTAACGACCCAATAGGATGGTGTATTTCTAACTTACTTTGGCAGTTTGATCCGAAGTCAACAACGTAGTGACCAAATCAGCAACTCGCGAAGTAGAATCTGTTTGTACATCTCTCGGGCATAGATTATCTAAATACACAACGTTATCATCGCTGTCTGTAATATAATTAGCCGCTTTATTTAATCTTGTAACTTCATTCAAAATACAATCGTTCGAATCAGGAAAAAATAAAATTGATCTGCAATTGAATCCTTGTGTTTTAAACGCTTCTAAGCAATCAGCTAAGCAGTCCTAAAAAAATTTACAAAGTGGTCATCCAGATATTATGTAATCAACTTTTTGGTGGTTTACCCCTCCCCCCCTCCAACGTAACATCAAAAATGCACTAGCGTCATCAATTTTTATGAGGAGGGCCACCCCCCCCCCCCCAACATGATTATGTAATATCTGGATGACCCCAAATATAAAATTATAGGCTAAAATTGTACATCATTTGACTTTGCGTGAGGTGAGAGTTAGTGATAGAGAAACTAAATTGCAATTTCGATTTCAAATTTTCGTAAGAGTTAAGCGGAACTCACAATGGCGACCAAAAGTGTTATGAAAATTGTGTTATGGCTATAACTTTTTTATGGAAAGCTTCATGATCTCTACCCAAATATACCGAATTTTTTGTAATTCTCGAGAGCGAACTCGGGTGTTTCCTGGGTGGAGGACTCTTGCACCCTCACATGTGCGTAACGACACTTGCGCACCCGATTTTTGCGAACTGACATTTGCGCTTTATAATTAATTGCGAAACGACATTTGAGCACCCGACTTGTGCGCCCTTTTACATTTTTTGTTAAAAAAAATAGCAATTTTGGGTTATGACCTAGACCATCCAGGTCGCTGATCAATTCTTAAAACCCCACGAGGGGGACAGGGGTTAATAGGTATTCTTTTTCATGCATCCTCCTTTGCCACTTACATTTATACTTCCTGTTGTAACATATCTTGCATAACCAACTAACATTTTATCATTGAATTCACTAAATTGATAATTCGCGGTACAAATATAATCACTCTAAACATGTAACGTAGATTTGTTAATTATTTCACAAATTTGGCAAAAAAATTTTTAGCTTGATGGATAATATTTTTTGAAAATTTTGGCGTTTTAAGAGATTTTATCTCGAAAATTCGAACCTAGGTGGGACTAGTGTGTAACAGTTTGAGCGGGCTCCAAGTTAAATTTATAAAAATTTATTTTTTCATGCTTCAACAATGCGCGCAATCGATTTTTCGCCTAGAAATTGCCTTAAAAAGTCTGTTTTTAGAAGAAATTCGGAAAAATGTTATCCCCTTGACCCTTGAGTTACCCTGGACCCAGTGCAAACGTATGCTCCATCATGTGGTTATATTTCTCCGCTTACTTTTATACAATATTGCGTCAAAATTTTTGAACCTGACGTAGAAGCAAATATATTATTCGCAACTTGGATTAAATTGCATATTGTGTTAACAAATTCAACTGAGTTACATCCCTAAAATTTTTTCTTTGCAAAGTTGCAATTCGTTATAAAGTCAAACTTTGCAATAGTGACCCCCCCCCCCTATTGCGAGGTTTGATGTAGTTACATGCAATAAAAGTTGCTTGGTAATAAAATCGTATGTATTGAAACGATTGACAGAATGCCAGGTTCAACCGCTTCAATACACACGATTTTATTGCAAAATCAGGCAACTTTTATTGCATGTAGGAGTCACTATTACTGGATTCGCAGAATCGCCCGGAGAGGATAACTATTGACGGGGTCTGAGTGGTCACGTGTGTTTTAAAAGATTATATAGCAGACATAAGAGTAACTCTAGAGAATGCAGGTTTTATTTTAAAATATTTTTTCCTAAATATTTTAGCATTTAGTAGCCTAGAAGCATACCTAAATTATGCGGGCATGATTTTTTTATAGACTTCGAAATAAATTTTTTAGGTCGATTTTAAGTTAAAAACCCCTTAATAATAAGGAGTTTTCAACTTAAAATAGCACTATTTCACGTTAAAAATAGTGCTATTTTCGTGAAAACAAGGTGAAGAAAGCATTTTCACGCGACGGGGATCTGCGCAATCGATTTTTTACCTTATTTTTACCCCAGAAGGTCATTTTTCAAAAATTTTTCGGAGAAAGGGCTCTAATTTGGAGAAAGGGCCCTAAGACTCCCCTTTAAGACTTTCATTTTTGACCCCATTGCGCAGGAACGCTGAGGGTCAAAAATGAAAGTCCTAGCAGTAACAATTAATTTTGCCAATTTTGAGTTCTAGGGGATTTTCGCAGTTGAAAAACACGATTTAGAGCGATTTGGACTGCTCCGAGCTCAACTGAACAGAGTTCTGTTGATATAATTTTTCATTGGAGTCCGACTAATGTCCTCTTGAAACACACGTGGGAGTTTGACTGTATCTTTTACCGCATTTGATGAGCATTGTGTTTTACAATCTTGAAGATTTTGCACAGTCACCGATGTCAACAAAGTTCCGTTTATCGGCTGATTAATCAGATTGAAGATTGGCTTTGTTCCTGCTGAACATGTTAAGGAAGTGACGAATTCTAACAAAAGAACATGAATGACGAATTAAAACACAAAGATTTTTTATTAGTCATTACAATAGATCGTATTATAATATGTGAATTTGTAGCTTTTTGGGTATATCAAAGGTCTTGTTGGAAAAAAACTCAATGAAATTAGCTTTAAATACGATTTTGGTGGAATCTGATTCGGTTGATCAGAATCTTTTTTTCTGTCTATAAACTTTAGCTAGAGTCAAATTACTAGCCGAGAAATTCGATTTTTCTTCCAGATAAGTAATTTTCAACGGGTATTCGAATTCCCTACGGACTCTATGAAAGAAGAGCCCGTAGGGACTTTGAGCGAGTGTGGGTTTTATTTTATCAATTTTGCTCATTCTGTGGGAAGCAGGGTTGGGATTTCCCCGGGGAATTCTGAGACAATTTGGGGGATTCTGGGAAAATCTCTTTTGTGCAGTGACAAAGCAGTGTCTTCGTGGCCACAAGATCTCGGGTTTGAATCCCACTTGGAGCCAAATTTCCAATTTGGAACCAAATTTAGAGCCAAATTGCTCCAAGCTGCATTCGAACTCGCGACCTTGTGGCTACGAAAGCCGCTGCTTTGCCACTGCACCACCGAGGCTTGTCGATGGCGAAAAAATTTTCAAACCAAGTAATTCTGGGAAAAAGATTTCCCCGGAATATGGGCCCGGATAAATCCGGATAATTCTATTTCTCAACCCTGGTGGGAAAAGTTTTTAGTTTTGCTCGGCGGAAAAACCAGGACGCTAAAAAATTGTTTTTCCATCATAGAATGACTAACTATAACTATTTCTTTATAACACTTAAAGAACTTACCAATTTTTATAAAAATTAAAAAAATAATAAAAATTATATCTCTCATTTAGAATCAGACCATAAAAATATTACTTTCATGTAAACAATTAATTTTCCGTACTTTTATTTGGGACATTTATAACAATTAAAAATGGATTAATTTTTTTAATTGGAAGAGATTGACAAAATTTGAGTTTAGTTTGAAAATAAATTAATCATCAAAAATAACACTTATTAAATTTTGAAAAAACAATTCGACTTCGACGGAATTGAACTAGCGATATTAGGTACAGAAATTTTTTCTCGAAAAATTAATGATAGGCAGAAATTTTACAAGGCGAGGGGAGACGAAAAACATGACACTTTTTGGCGTGGCGACAGTTGAGGACGAGCACTTGAGCATGAGACATTTGAGGATGGCTATTTGAGGACGGGACATTTGAGGAACAAAGGTGGGATATGTTTTTTAGGCCCTAAATAGCACCTATCCTCAAATGTTCCGTCCTCAAATTCTTGTCCTCAAATGTCCTATTTTCAAATGTTTATCCTCAAGTATCAAGTCTTCAAATAGCCATTTTCAAATGTTCATCCTCAAGTGCCCTTCCTCAACTGTCGCCACGCCCACTTTTTGTGATTTTTCATGAATTTTGGCTCGAATTTTTTTTCTAAAAATGACCGCTATGGGGTAAATTTTGCGAGGAATCAAAATGAAAATTATCCGAAAATGGGGCCGGTGGGGACCGAGCTTTTCTCTAAGAGGTTAAAAGCTAGAAGCCTAATTTCTTTTCTAAAATGTTGATGGGACGTCAATATAATAAATCCAAATCAAAATCCTCATTTGAAAAATTTTTCTAAAAACATTGGGGCCCAAAAATGGCACTTTTTCAAAAAATGCATGATTTTTGGAATCCCAACGATTCTAGAAAAAATTTTCAAATGAAGCCCTGGGGCCTTGTTGTGGGTTTATTAGATTGAGGTCCCATCAAACTTTTAGAAAAGAAATTAGTCTTTTAGCTTTTAACCTCTTAGAGAAAAGCTCAATCCTCACGGCCCCATTTTCGGAGCCTGCACAGACAAACATTCACGTTTATAGTGATAGGATAACCTAACAAATTTTTGAATACTTTTTAAATAATAAATTTTTAGTATATTGGGGAGATGTTTGCACTCGTGTGTTTTTTAGGCCCATTTTTTAAAGGAGGAGCAATTTTCTTCTTTCTACAAGTTAGAGAGCTTCTATACGGTGTTATAACTAAAATCAGAATAATTGGATTGAAAAATGTTATCCAGGCGATAGCCGACATTTCAATGATTCCAGATATTTCCGCTATGTTTAAATTTAAAACAACTGTGATGACAACAAAACAGATTGGGATTAATGCTGTAAATAGTGGGCATAGAGCCTAAATGATGAGATTTCCATAAAAGTATGGTAAAAATAAATTCATACCTGCGCAATTAACGCATAATTGATTTGTTTTTGTAAATTTTGTGATTTAGAGCTCATTATACTTTTCAAAGATGTTAATTTTTTCATTATTTTCCGAATGAAATATAAGACTATTATATAAGCTATACCAATTAAAACTGTAACGTAAAGTAGCATTCCCAAGAAAAATGGGTTGGTCTAAATTTATTTTAAAAAATAACATATGTGCCAGCGTTTTAAGCCCCACTCCCCAATTTGGGGGAGGTGAGGATAGGAAAAGGTGCTAGCACCAAGCACCCCAATGGATGCTAGCACCTATTAGATGCCACCCCCTAAAAAATTTTTCCGGTAGTCAAAAAGTTGTGCATTACTACGAGATCAGAATTAGGAGCGGTTACCCAAGTGCTCCATAATTCGGTGGTACTGGGCTTGTCTCAGGCGCCCCTCAAGGGTGGGTCAAACCCCGCTTGAGGCCAAAAGATTTTGCCTTGTTGTAACTTTCTCTTCGGATGGCTCTCTAGAATGCTCAGCATTACAAAAATCAAAAATTTTCTTTTCAACTCCCACTTTTCTATCTTCCCCTATCGATTGGTGTAAGCCGTTACTCGATCGGATTTTAGGTTATGTGAATCGTTGGCATATACACAAAAATGGCGTTTAAATAGAAAAGATCTATGCACCCATAGATAAAAAATATTTTAAACGTTCTATAAATTACCATGTCTATTGCAACAAATGTTGACATTTGACCCATTTCATCTAGCCAAAAGGATTGGTTCATAATTGGTATGTATTGAGCCAATTTTTGATCATTCGGTAGGAAAACAAAACCAATAAAGATGGTCAAACTTAAAGTAAGCAAAGCAGAAATAAAATAAAGGCAAGTAAGACGAAAATAAGATAGGATTGTATCTCTAAATTTTTTATTGCAAAAATCTATAGGATGAGCAAAAAAATTGTTCATCGAAGTCGACATCAGCCCACAACGAGACAACGGCGAGTGGCCACCGAATTCGCCCGATCTGAACGTCATGGACTACAGCATATGGATCTCGAAACCAGAAGTTGGAACCGGTGATCGGAAGTAAAAAGGAAGTCCGACTTCCGGTTCCGATTTGGAAAATTTGCACTAAATTGGAATCGGAAGTCGAAAGTTTTTACTCCGGTTCCAACTTCCGGTTTCGGGATCCGACTTCCGGTTCCGGAACTAAGCAAAGGGCCCCAGGGGACTAATAAAAGAAATATTAAAAAATTACTTGCAAATAATTAAATAACGATAGTAGAATGGAATGGGTAATGATATGATACAGAAATAGAAAAAATAAAGAAATAGCATCATCAAAAGAAAATTGATTGGGTGTGGGATGTTGGCTGACGATCCACTCAATACCATTACAAAAACTCCGCTGTTGAGGGCTACCTGCTATAATTGTTAAATTTTTATTAATTTAATTAAATTTTTATTAATGTTGCTAATTTTCTTACCAGTTTGGTGATAAATGTAATACATGCCAGTAAAATATCAAAGAAACAAGTTTGTAATAAAATTTTACTATACGGTTTTAAATTTGCTGGTGTTTTGAAGAGTATCAGAAATAATAGAAGAGCATTTGCCAAAATTGATAATGATGTAGCTACAATAATGTCATAATAATGAAATTTTCGCAAGTCGAGCATTTTTCGGAATAAATTTCAGAAAACAGTAGCTTTTTCAAATAATCATTGAACAGGATTCGAACTTTATATACGTCCTATGACTTCCTTGTTCGAGAATTATAAGTTTCTTAAAAATTACTTCTCTGGGTAAAGAAAACTTATACAAACATCAATTTTTACGTGCAAGTTAGACAGTTTGATGTTTGTATATTTATAATAAGGTGTTTGAAAAGTACATGTACTTAGTAGGCAAAAATTTTGAAATGATATGTCTAATTCTAATAAATCCGAAAGTATAAAAGTTTATCCTTTTTAGTTCATAGACGATAAATACTGGCTTCTTCGTCCGTACTGTGTACTAGTAAACTCACGCGTGATCTCAGAAAGCCAAAGATCACTAATAATTATTGAAAACATCTACATTACCCGTAGTCGTTTTCAATAATTAGTGGTGTTATACCAATGGATCTTTGGTTCATATTGAATTGTGGTTTTTGAGAAAAATCATACAATTTTTACGTGCAAGTGGTGGACAACATGCATGGGTAGCACCCCAGGTGGAATTTTCAAAAAACCCACAACTCTCACTTGGTCCCCCTCCCGGTGGGGTCGAAAAATGGCGAACAAAAAAAGATTGGCAAATTTAAAAAATATTCTTTTTTCCAAAAATAAATATGTTGCTTCAAGTAACCTACTTTTCGACTATTAATTCTCAATTTGTCGGCCTTCTGACCCACATTCTACGTCCACCCTCCCCCACAACTCCCTCTCCCCTTACAACCCCTCCTGGTGCTTGTTTACAATAAAAAATCAAGAAGTGATCTTGACTAGGGTGGGGTTTACCCCACACCTCAAAATGACATGGGACCGCTTTAAATCGGTTGAAAACGGCTCGAAAACAATGAAAAACGATCCCAAAAATGGAATCGACTTGTTTTTCGCCATTTTTAGGGTACCCCAAAGATGGTCTATAAAGTGAAAACTCGTTAATTGGACCCCCTAGAGGGATCCAATTATCCGAAGGTACAATTAATAAGCCTTAGACTTTAGGCTTAGGCCTTAGGCCTCAGGTTTAGGCCTTAGGCTTAGGCCTTAAGCTTAAGCCTAAGGCCTTAGCCTGGGTACCTCAAAAATGGCGAAAAACAAGTATGTTCCATTTTTGGGGTGGTTTTTCATCGTTTTCGAGCCATTTTCAACCGATTTAAAGTCATTTTGAGGTGTGGGTAAACCCTACCCTTACCGTGATTTTTATCAAATTTATTGAAAGATAAAAAATTGTAAAAACTTAGTCATATCTTAATGCGAAATTTTATTGTTTGCCATTTCTAACTTCATATTTGATTCCGCATCCATCAAAAACATAACTTTTAATAGCATATCATAAAAATCTTT
>JAQGCP010002474.1:0-10372 GCA_034699885.1 Acrobeloides thornei | reverse complement strand
TACCAGAAACATTTCATCATGGCCAAATATTTAGAACGAAGTTTGCACTTTTAAGGCGCTTTACGCTAAAATAAATATCGCCTTTGTGCTCAATAAACAAATAATCTCTAGACATAGCAAAGGTCCTCAATAAAAAAAGCCTTACTGAATTTGCGATTGACCCAATTGTGTCAATAAACAACTTTTTATAACGCGTTTATTGAATTGAATTCAGGCCCTTTATTGAAGATTTTTGAAAATCATGCAACAAATCCTAAATACAAAAACTTCATTAAAGTTGCCTGAATTTCAAGAAACGCATTATAAAAAGTTGTTTATTGACATGATTCGCTCAACTAATCGTAACTCTTGAAATTCGGGAAAAATCAGGAAAAGCGTTTATGAACTTTAAAGTATACAATAAAATAAGTTTTAATTAATCGAAACAATAAAGAGTTAAAGATGTAATAAATTTTTTGTCTTTTAATTTTGTTTAATTTCATTACGAAAAAATCAAACGAACAATGACCAGATTCTCATATGGTCTCAAAAACTCTAGGTGCCGGGAATTTACAGAGTGGACAAAAAACCGTACTTTTGCAATTTTTCGAGCAATTTTTTGCCAAAAAAAATTTTTTTAATTTTTTTCAAAATGACCCTGTGGGGGGTTTTCTATGCGAGGAATCGTTTGCGCGTATTGAAGAATCTTCAAAACGCTTCCTTAACCATGAAATTGTTAAAAATGTGTAAAAAAATGAAAAATTCTGATTTTTTAAACGATTTCATGGTTAAGGAAGCGTTTTGAAGATTTTTCAATGCGCGCAAACGATTCCTCGATAGAAAAATCCCCCACAGGGTCATTTTGAAAAAAATTTAAAAAAATTTTTGGCAAAAAATTGCTCGAAAAATCGCAAAAGTACGGTTTTTTTTGTCCACCCTGTAAATGTTCTTTGATTAGCTACAAAAATTTGTAACGGAATTCTAGCATTGATAAGATTCTTGTTTATTCTAGAAAGCCCTCGAATGCCGCGAATTTAAATAACCGTGTATTAGCTATTAAAATGGGTAAACGGAAAAATATTATAAGAATTAAAATTTGGGGGGGGGGTAAGGCGCTAAGTCTTAATTTTTCCTTGAGGCTGCGTCAAGCATGTCAAAAAAGTTGTCACAAAGTTATCAAAGTTTTCAAAAAATGTAACTTTGCCTGAATTTCAATAAAATCGTGTTTACTGAAACGATTGGTTATGAAGCATAAAATTTTATGCTTTATAAACAATCGTTTCAATAAACACGATTTTATTGAAATTCAGCAAAGTTACATTTTTTGACAACTTTGATAACTTTGTAACAACTTTTTTGACATGCTTGAACGCAGCCTGAATAGGGAAGTTTCGATCTCCAGAGATCAATATTTTTTCTCTCGAATCAACAAGGTGTAAAAGCAACTCCCTTTAAATTATACGAAAACATTTTTTCTGTTATTTTTCCGCACAAGGATCTTCCGCACTTTTTTTGAAATCGCATTTTGAAATTGTTTTGAGTTGCCAATCGTGTCAATAAACGACTTTTTATTGCAATTCAGGCAAAATGCAAATAGAAGTTTTGTTGATGAAATTTGTTGTTGTATTTTAGTCTTTCGCGCAATTTATTGACAAATTAGGAAACGCTATACGCCGGAAATGCGTTGCAGTCGTCGGATATTTCCAATGGATAGTGTTGAATATCGCGGACCCTAAATAAAATAACGAAAAACTTAACAAATATTTGACCTACGTTTTTGCTTTTTTTAAACCTGCGTTTGGAAAATTTAATATGATTTTCAAAGAGAATTTAATAATTAAGGAAAATGCCAAAATATCCGTTCCGTCAGAAGTCGAATGCAAAATTTTCGTATGAAAATTATGCGTATCATGAAGGTCATGAGATGTTGAATCACACTATTTATTATTGTGAGGATCGCCGCAACCAAAATGCGCAATGCCGGGGATAGGAAAACTTTTTCGTACTACAAATCGATTTATTATGCTGCTTCAGCATAACCATAAGTCTGTAGCGGGAAAAGTTGAATTTGCAACAGGAGGCCAAAATTTCATTTCACCTTATAGTCCGAGTAATATTGGATGGACTAGGTAACAAACGGCGTGTCTCATCCGTCGCTTGACCCAAATGAGTATTCATCAGATTTTTCCATCTTCAAAAATTCTTCTAACATGGGATAAAGCCCAAATGATCCATAAAGAAAAGTGAAATTTGGTCTGATTTTAGCTAGCTTATGAAGGATTTGAATGGAGTCTTCAATTGGTGAAGCATTTGAAGTGCTTGGTTGAGATGATGAAGCATTTGAAGTGCTTGGTTGGGATTATGAAGCATTTGAAGTGCTTGGTTGTAATTTAGTTGAAATTTTTGGCATCGATGTCAAAATGGTTTCAAAGGCACGATGAAAGTAATCAAAATTCATGCGCTTGTCTTTTTCCATCCAGCCTAAATAAAAAAGATTTTTACATTACAAAGCATAGCATTTTCCCGCCGAGAGAAAAAAAGTTTAGCACCCATGGCTTGGCTCAAAAGTTATCTTGAACGAGGAGGATTCGATCTAGTGATGAGACGGAATTGAAATTCCATATTCCGGGAGCTCCAATTTGAATTAATTTATCGAGGTTAAAGATCGAAGAAATTTTCAAGAGCCATTTCAATCAGAATCAGAATTCGGGCGACAAAAAAAATTCAAAACCTTGTCCGAAGCTCAAAAACCCGATTTTACGTTGATTTTTTGAATTTTCTAACCAGTCTAAAACACCCTAGATAATTTTTTTGGCCAAAATCTCTATCTGGTCGATGTATTTCATCACGGAAAAAATTTCTAGTGTGGCTTCGAAAAAATCTGCGAAAAAAAAATTTTTTGACCCCTCCTAGTCCCAGGTGTAAATGTCCAAAAAATTGAAATTTCTCAGATTTTTTCGAAACCACGCTATATTCCGCCATTTTGATTCATCTCCATCACTAATTCGTTCCCCAGTAAGGGGTTTTGTTTAAGATGAATTTGCACCACTTACTTCTGCACTATGGATGATGAACAGCGGCTTAATTACGGGGGCTTTAGGAACCTCCCCCCCCCCTCCTGGGTTAGAAGGGCTGAAATATTTTTTAACTATATAATAGTCCCCTTATGATTTTTTCCAAAATTCAAAAATTTCCAAGTCCCCATCTCCGGCGGCTGAAATTACGCCATTAGTGATGAACCTTTTTCTCTTATTGGGAAATTCCCTACAACAAAATAAATCCCATTTTAAATTGTATTCTCTTAGCAATTTTTTATAATTTACTATTTATCATAAGTTGATAACATTCTGAAGGACAAGTTTCTACATGTTCTAGTCTTTTTCCGAGCTTGAGAAATTTGAGCAACTCCTTATAGTTACGAACTTTTTGTCCTTGATACGGAATTTCATAGCGAGCAAAGGTAAAAATCTCCCAACAGGTAACACCAAAAGCCCAAACGTCATTCTTTGTTGTAAAGTCGAAAACGCTGTTTTTAATCCCATTTTCCAAGCATTCAATAGCCATCCACCAGAATGCACCCTAAAAAATATTTAAAAATCTAAAATGCAAGAATTCTACTTTTCCATCATAACGAGCTTCTTGTCTGCCACGCAAATAGCGTGCTAAACCAAAATCCGAAACTTCAACATGCTCTTTAGTTTTTACCAAAACATTTCGTACAGCTAGATCTCCATGTATAATCCCTTTAGATTCTAAGTACTCCATGGCCTAAATTTTCAATATTTTAATGTATGTTTATTAGTACGGGCATTTACTAACGAGAAAAAAAGGTGTTGATCATGATGAAGTGGTAAACATCTCACTTTGCACTAGGGCTGTCGGGATCTTAAAAAGGGATCGGGATTTTTTCTTCGGGATTTTTCGGGATTGAAATTTTTAAAATATATTTCGTTGTAAAAATTGAAAATTTTCAAAAAAAATTTTCTTAAATTCAAATTTCTCAAATTCAAAAATAATGATTTGATTTTTCACCAAAAATTGCTATTTTTTTCACAAAAATGGCTATAATTGTCCATTTTTAAGAAAAATGACCATTTGTCAACAAAAGTTTGATGAAAAAAATTCCAAAAATCGGGATCAGCTCCGGGATCAAAAATTTCGGAATCCGACTCCGAAATTTCCGGAATCCCGAAATTGTAAAATTTGGCCATTTTCGGGATCAAAATCATCGGGATACCCCGATTTTGGGATCGACACTATTGGGTCGAATTACAGTAAAAAATTGACCTTTTTTGGCCGAAAATCCATCATCTTTTAGATATTTTTTCCAGTACCTATGACCTATATATGTGTAATTTTCTTAATTTTTGTTCATTTTTTTGTGAAATTTTTGACTTTTTAGGTCACTTATTTGTCGAAATTTCACTCGACATGCGTCATGGGTTTTGGGCGCGCCATGCGTCATGGGAGGGATGTGACTGTCAGGGGGAGTGCTCATGTTTGCGATTGCCCCTTCACCATATTCCTTTTCTCTTGAAGGAAAATGCCCTATAGGTCACTCGGAAAATAATTAGCATCGGAGTGCATTCGTGTAGGGCATGATGTGTAGTACACGAATATACCCCGTGTTACTAATAAGAGTGGGGGTTCCTGTGGAGATATGGCATAAAGAAGACACATTCCTTAACTACAAAAAAATCTTAAAAATCGTGATTTTTCAGATCCCAAAATTGCTTTCACGTTTTCTAAGTGTAGAGACGCAAACCGAACAAACTGTAAAATATGTTTGAAAAGTCTTGATCCGAAGATAGTCCATAGCTTGACACTTTTGGCCTAGGCCTCGTATAGCCAGAGATTAACTAGTATGAATTGGGGCCTTTATCCTTAGGGGGTTGAGGAATGTGTCTTCTTCATGCCATATCTCCACAAAGACCCCACTCTTATTGGTAACACGGGGTATATTCTTGTTCTACACACCAAGTCCTACAACATAACATGCTATCGAAATTTTCGCCGGCTAACGTAATGTACTCTAGGTTTTTGGGGTCAGAGAATCCAAAAATGATAATCATTTTAATCGGCAATGCATGGTTTTCGAGATATCGTAGGTCATGCGGGTTGCTAAATGCCTTTTTATTTCTATAATTGATATGGTGAAAATTAATATAATAAAACAACTTGTACAGCAAAAAAATATAATTTATTTAACGCTTTTGTCCTCCACCACCGCCACCTCTTTGTGGTTGTCCACGTCCACCACCACGAGGTGCACCGCCACCCCGAGGTGCACCGCCACCACGAGGTGCACCACCACCTTGTTGAGCACGCTGCATATTTTTCTTGGCTCGTTGGTGATCTTTTTGTTGGCGGCGGACTTCTTTTACTTCATCCTTAACCAAGTCAACCACCTAAAAAATTTTTCTTAAAGAACCAGTTCGAGCGGAAAAATGTAGTCCTTTTTGTTAATATTCAGAAAGTTCATGAAAAATGGAGCATTTTTTGTAAATTCTGAGCCGCGAACAGTTTCGAGATAGTTGCATGTAAGGTTGATGAAATTTGAAATCTGTGTATTACAACGAAAACATGGACCTGGTTGTTTCTACAATAATTTTTAACATGATTAACTAAACTTGAGTATTGAAGCGATTAATCAGATAATTTTGAATAATCGCTTCAATATTTAACTTTTAATTGATGCAAGTAAAAAATTATTGTAGAAACATTCAGGTACATGTTTTCGTTGTAATACACAGATTTCAAATTTCATCAACTTCATACGCGATTATCTCGAAACTGTTAGCGGCTCAAAATTTACAGTAAAAAAATGCTCCATTTTTCATGAACTTTCTGAATTCAACAAAAAAAGATCTACTTTTTTCCGCCCGTGCTGGTCCTTTAAACTTATCGATTAAGACATATATAAAAAAGTCTAACCTCATCTGGAATACGAAGATACTTGATAGTAGCGCCACGAATATAAACTTCTGGGATTTTCATAAATTTGTCACCTTCCTAAATTTTTTTATCATAGAGAATATTAAAAAAACTTACTCGAGAGGTACAAATTGCATCACGCAAATGAACATTCATCCAAGAGTCACATGAAACCAAGTGTCCATTGTAAGTTTCACCATTTTTCAATTCAACTAACATTGGATGATTTTGTGCCGTTTTCAATAAAGATAATGGGAGCTAAAATATTTTTAAATTTTGAATTGAACTTTTTCGATATAAAAATATTACCACCATTTTTATCAAGCCAAGTTTTCCAAATTAAATGGTAAATAAAAAATCTGGAAAATAAAATTTTCAAAAATCATAAAAATTAAGAAAATTCATCAAGATAAATAAATAATGTGTCGAACCTTACATATAAAGAATTTTGTTTAAATAATTAGCAATATTTTATTAATTAATTACACAGATCGAATCAAAAATTTTGTCAAAAGCGAATCTTCGTAAATATTGGGTTATTCAGAAGAATAAAAATGCTTTCATGACCCTGATTTAGGGAATACTTTTCTGAGCCTCTTTAGGGATATACTCCTCGTAGTGTAACATCCAGTGGACAAGATCAAAAAATTCCTTCAAATTCGAGTTCCCCATCTTGAAAAACCCTCGAATACAAAAAATCAGATGATTTGGAATAATTTTTGTAAATTCGATTTTTTCGATCCCTTGGTCCCCAAGGGATAAAATAACTCCTGAACCAGGATTAGGGAAGCATTTAACATACAAATGCCACAGTCGGTCCTGTAAGTGTTAATCAAATAAGATCACAAGAAGATAATACAACAAAATCCAGAAAAATGTAAAAACACGACAAAGCATATCAAAGGCAAAAAATCCACCCATTGAAAAAAGATCAGAAGTGACAAATAAATACAGGCTATATAAATAAATGGTAAATAAAAACAAAACTAGAAAATGCATAAAAACTTTTCTAAGATCAAATAAACGTGCATAAGTAAAAATAAGTAAGATCATCACAGTCATTCGATTGAGATCATCCGAAGTGGATATGAGTTCATGATATTTGACAACATTTGCAAAATAGACAAAACCAGCTGGCGCTTGTAGGAGTACCAAAAGGACCAGATAATTCGAAAGTCTTTTTACTGTACTAGGTGCTTTGTCAATATAATTTCGTAAATGCTAGAAAATTTAATTGAACATGATGACATGAGGTCATCAGAGTTATAGGGTGTCCAAATTTTAGGATTTTTGAGCGATTTTTTTAATTTCACCAAAAGTGTACAATCGATTTCTTGTATCTCCATATAGAGTTATTTTTGGTGAAAATTAAAAAAATCTGAAAAATCGCTCAAAAATTCGAAAATTGCCCTTTTTGAGATACCCTGAAAAAGTTTTTTGCAACCTTTCTTAAAGGCTATATCGCCGAATTGTGTTTTTTAAAGCTCAAAGGATCCAGAAACGATTTTTGTTCCATTTGTTCTTCTGGATCCTTTGATGTTTCAGTAGAGTCCACGACGATTTAGGCTGTTTTGAGTTGACGGATGCTCCAAAAAACTTTTTAATCATGAGATCTTTTATATTTTTTATATTAAACTTACCAAAATGGTGGTAATGCCTATGATTATAGCTATTGGAAAAGAATGTACACAATATGAAAAAATGAGTAGGCCTAGCCCAATAAATGCATAAAAAAATATGTTCAATAATTTTAAATTCGAAGGTAACCTAAATAAGAAATTTTAATTCTATAGAGTGATCCCAAAAAAGGGCAATTTTGAGATATTGCGCTATTCTTTCAAATTTTTAATTTTCACCAAAATAGGACTATAGGGGGTTTTTCTATGCGAGGAATCTATTTCTCGCATTGCTGATCCTTGAAAACGCTTCCCTGATTCAGGGAAGAGATTGTGTATTGAAGCGATAATAGGCTAATACAGGGTCAGGGAAGAATTTTCAAAGTCTGGCAATGCTTGCAATCAATTTTTCGCACAGAAATACCCCCTATAGGGCTATTTTGGTGAAAATTAAATAACTTGAAAAAAATTTTGCGAGGGTATGGTTCGTTCAACAAAAAACAAAAAGTCACTTTAAAAATTTTTTATTCTTTCTTCATTCCATTTTGCTTACAGTGTAGGGCGACTTACTCAAAAATGGATATTTTTAGGGATGGTTATTCATGTATGGGAAGATGAGACAAAATTCCAGGGACATTTCTTCATACAATCCAAAACACTACCACAGATAATTATTGAGTTGTTCGGAAAGTTATTGCAGTGTATAAAACTTTAGGGCTCCAGAAATCCGTTTTCGATAAAAAATTTTTTCAATATTAGGCAAGAATGTATGCTGAATCGATACAATCGGTCTTTTTGAGCGTAACTCATGTATTCGTGTTAATATCCAATTTTTTTTTAAAATTGGGTTTTAAAAATGTAACCTTATTTTAATGGTGATATTTGCCTATAGAAGTTGATTTTTTATGAAAATTTTGATCTCTCTAGGATTTTTCTGTGCGCTGAAAAAATTTTTTATCGAAAGCGAATTTCTAGAGCCCTAAATTTAAGTTTTATACGCAGCAATAAATTTCCGAGCAATCCAATATAATATCTTTTTCCATTTCTATTACTTACCATTTTTTAAATGGTTCAAACAATTTCCAAATAACAAATACCATAAATGTCATAACATTCCATAAGATATATAAAACAATTGAAATCCAAATTAATCCTAAGGGAGCCCTACAATTTGGTATAAATAGAGTATAAAGTATATCTATAAAGGATGCGACATATCTTTTTCTATCAAACCTAAGGATTTTCAACAACAAAAATTTCCCGCAATGGTATAATTTTTGATTTTCAAAATAATTTTGCAAAAAATAGAGCAAAATTTTTTTTCAAAAATATATATATTGCCACATGAATCACGTTGACAAAAAGGGTGTCTTTTTTGTTGATGATTATCTCTCATCTTACGCCCTTTATGATTTATGGTAGTTCCCTCCTCTATTTGATTCTTCTCCCAACGCCACCTCCTTCCAGGGTCCCATCTCACCCCCACCCGTGATTTACGTAATTTTACAGTTAATTGCATCTTTACCTTCCAATAAGAAATATAGGAAACAATAAATTCCAATTTTGAATACTTCCACGATAATCTGTGTAAAGATCAGCCATAGTACATACTAATGTAAAAACCAACAAATATTGTATTATCAAATCAAAATAATATCGGGTTATCTAAAAAATTTATTGTAATATACATAATGACAAAATTTTTGACCATGGGGAAAAATATAATATTGGGTGGAACAAAATTTCTGGCCAATTATTAGGCAAATTTTTCCTTGATTTTTAGAAACTGCTAGATAGCCAATTTTGTCAAGAAAATCATTTTTTATTTTTTACATTTCCATTAACGCTATATATTTTATAAATTCCCCTTCTCTTTTTATTACTTACTCTAAATAAAGTTTTTGGATAATCTACATATAAAATGACATCATAAGTGCAATTTTTGGAGCTAATAAAAATTATTTGACCATCATTTATAAAGCGATTCGGATCCCCCATGATATCAAAGGTTTTATTAGTTGTCAAGAAGTAAAGCAAAAGATAACGATCGTTTTTTCGAAATAAGTTGTCCATTCTTTGAATCGATTCTGTTGTCCAAATTGCACGATGAAGATCGATTTTCTCAACTAAATTTTTTTCAAACATATAAAAAATCAGATAAAAAAATGCAAGATGATGGCGTAGAGAGAAAAGTCAGCTATGTGATTGGCTACTTTTTACCCATCAAAAATTATAAGAAGTCCCACTTACGAATTTTTTTTTGGATTGCCTTCGGGCGGATAAAACATGGAGGATTATTTTTTGGGGCATTGTGCCCATAGAGGGGCACAAGCCGTCTTTTTACTAAAAAAATTTACTTTCTGTACAAGATTGTCTTATGATATCCAAACGTGCAACAAGATCATTATTATAGAAACTAATATTTAAAATTTTGACTCCACTATCAACATTAAAACGAAAATTTGATAAAGGCCAAATAAGATTTGTAATTTCTTTTTCCCATGTAACTTTAACAGATGGAAGATAAACATCGGAATTATCAACTAACTGAAAATTCATAGTTTATTATATATAGGGTGGCCAAAAAAAGAGATTTTTACGATTTTTCCAAAATTTTAAAATTTTCACCAAAATAGCACTATATGGGGATTTTCTATTTGAGAAATCGATTGCGCGAATTCCTGAATCTTGAAATCGCTTCCCTGACCCTAAATTAGCTAATTTTCGCTTAAAGGACCAGTCCACTTTTGAATCGATTTTTTATTTAAAAGTGGAAAAGATAGTTCACGTTGTGGCGATCAACTTTTGCTTTGGAAGTAAATTCTAATTCGTTAACCCTGAAG
>JAQGCP010002473.1:0-10372 GCA_034699885.1 Acrobeloides thornei | reverse complement strand
ATATTTCTGCCTCTATCAAAATAGGCTCATTTTTTGAATCATGGATAATTGTTTGTCTTTGAGCTCGACTCTCGTGCAAATTTTCTGGAGCACTGGGCTGTCTAAGTTCTGGCGCGGATGGATCTGGCATTTCAGATCTCCTTCTCAATGGAGGTTTGTTTACATTTACTCTTGATGAACTTCTTTGTTGAATGGACGCATTGTTATTTTGATTCGTCTGATCATCTTGCTTGTCTTTTTCGGTGATGTATTTGATAAAGGTTAGAAGTAAGAGCTGTAGAACACCTCGGGAGCCATTTAAGATGATAAAGAGGGTATGCCAGATTGTAGGTCCAGATGAGTATAGGGAAAGGTATTGAATGATCTAAAAATTTTGGGCTAGGATTAAATTTTTGGGGCTCTTTTTTAGGCTTGTAGGACGATTTTTCAAAGGAATTTTTTCGAAAATTTTCAAAGTCGGAATAAACACTCGCAAGAGGTCCCCAAGGGAAATTTTTCATTTTTCTAAAAACACCTGGGCATCCTCACCCTGCTCCATAGGTACGCTACAGCCGAGAATTAACTATCGTCCGGAGCACATCTTCTTTTTTATGCCCTTAATCTCACTTACCCATGGAAGTGCCACAATAATCTGTGTAATCCCACCACCAATCAACTTTTTCCTAATTTGATTCAACTTTTTCTTTCCATCAACCCTATTCCTTCTTCCCCTCTGTCTCCTATCAAGACGTTCGAAATCTGGTTGTATGAAACAAGCACAAATCAAAACCCAGAACATGACAAAATCGGCCAAGATAAAGCACATTGGTAGAACAACACCGGGGATTATATAATCGGATCTTATCCAACAGCTATATTTAAAAATTTTTTAAAAATGAATAAAAGTGCTTACAAGTTGTCGTTTCGCTTGAAAAAATTTGGAATGGAAATGATGAAGGATGCGACTATGATTGTTGCAGCAACTAAATTTTTAGATAAAACTTTGCTTTTTTACCCCTTCTCTATAGATGGATTGGGGGAGGGCCCATTTTTCATAAAATTAGCGGAGAGGGGGTCAGACTATTTATCTATGCTTTCCCCTTTTCCTGCTGGGGGAAAGTAAAAGAGATGAGAGAGTGTCCCCACGGTCAAAGAATACGAAATATCTATAATAAAACCTCCTTACGTAATGAAAGATTCAGGGACACCGGCCAGCTAACTAATCTCTTATAGGGCCTTTCTAAACAGCTTCCATAAACAAATGGCTCCAATGACTCGAATGCTTGAAACATTTTTATGAAAATACAGCTAGAATTTTACTCGATAAGGAAAAGATACAACTTGAATTTGTTTTTTGGAGAAACTAATGCAATAAAGCTGCTGGGGGGAGGGGATAAGGGAAAGGAAGATATGGCGACAGAGAGGAGGGGAGAAGTGACCAAGCCTACCCTAGGGCTGGCCTGATCATTTTTTTGGCAGCCCAAAGCAGGCCAGTTCTAGAGCCGTGATCAAAAAGAGGTTCTTGAGGACATGCCAGGCCAAATGTGACCATCTGGCCTATCCTACACCAGATCCTGTACACCTCTAGGGATGTGTTTGGACAAGAAGAAGAGATTTTGAAGAAATTTATATGGGTGGGGCTAGTGGATGCGCAGAGCAACTACAAGCCATTTTTTTGCAATTCACCAAACTTACAATAACAACAACCAATAAGTGACTATGGCAACAGTGTGGCAAAACCAAGTGCCCCCATATTGCTGGTCATGGAATAAAGTATAGATTAAATAAAATGCTATCAATAAAGAGTTGTATACAAAAACAGTGATTTTGTTCTCTTCTTGCTCTTCGTACTCTCGGTCTCTAGATCTACGCTTGCTGGAGTTGGAACTAGAGCTAGTGGAGTTTTCTTCTATAGAGTTTGTGTGCTTGTTTTCTTTTTTAGACGATCTCCATGTTTTGAATCTAAAGTTTTAGATGTTTTCAACAACAAAACAAGATGAAGAAAAAATTATTTGGGTCAAGTTGTTCATGACATGTTGTAATCTAAGTACAATGATATTCCAGGATCGTTTTCGGTTCAGGTTTCAGTAATAGGTGGAAGAGATCCATTTCTGTAGCTAACTAGGTTTGGATTTTGAAGGGGGCATCCATTTTCTGCGGGGGTGGGGTCCATTTTTGATCATTTTCCTATGAAATTTCCCCTTATTTCCCCCTCAAAAATACCGTCGAACAATAAGAATGATATTAATCCCAATAACAGCCAATAAAGAACCTCCATTGACTATATAAGCCACTAGGACCAATGTAGAGGAGCATAAACTTGGGTCCGTTTCACGGCCATCCTAAATTTTGCTGATACAATAATACAAAATGTACAGTGTGCCCAAAAAATGGCAATTGTGTTATTTTGGTAAAATGAAAAAACTTGAAAAAATTGCCCAAAATCGCCCCTTTTTTAATCACCCTATACAATTTTATATGAAGAGATCTCCTTTACAATTTTTTTTGAATCCATCAAAAAAATTTTTTCGCCCTGGCGAGATTGAACCCTCAAAATTTGAGTGAAAGTGAAACGCCTGCCACTTCACCACAAGCGATGTCTTTTCCCAAATTCCCTTAGAAACCATACTGTAACGACAGCATATTGCCCGCCACTATAACAAGTGGAAGACCATTGGGTTCCAGATTCTTCGACATCGCATGTTTGTCTCGACCAGCCATCATTGTTCCAAGTGGTGATTTTGAGTTGTCCATGTAAGGGTCTATTAATCTGAAAGTGTAGAGTAACAAATTGGATTGCTGGGGAGTAGAATATAGGTCGATAAGGTGTTTTCCGAAATTTTTTCCATGGTAAGGTGGTGGATGAAGCTATAGCACGGTGGAAAAATGCAATTTTTGAGGAAATTGTCAACATTTCCACATTTAGCCCCCTTCCTGTCGTGAATTAGCCTTTAATGGCATCAAATCCTGTCTACGTCTATGGATGGAGCCCCTTCATAAAAAACGTGAAGTTGATAGGTTATAGATTGGGAGGAGGTTCACAACTCATACCATATCCTTTCTATACGCTATCTTGACTCTCACATTATTCATGTTTCCATTATCACCGTTATTAATAACACCAGCTGACAAAACTTCTTGATTTTGTGACAAAAATCCCAAGTAGCATCGGTCTTGTAGGTCATTTGAGTCATATAAAGGCTCGGAACTTGTTTCATATAGCGGCTCTGTGCTTGTTACTAGTGGTACTGAACCGGTCGTTTCAACCGATGGCTGTGAACTTGTTGAGTCATACAAAGAATCTGATGGCCGATAACTTGTTTTATGTCTTGAAGTTGTGTCGACATTTTTGCCATACTCATTGAAATAAGGTGCAAAGTGAGATTTGGGTGATGATGTAGTTGGCATCCGTGCTCTTGTTGTTTGTATAGTAGTGGGTGTGGGAGTGGCTGAAACATCTACATTGCCAGTCTGGAAAAGTTTCATGTCCCGATAAATTGCATAATATGCACTAATGTCTAAAGTCGTTAAGATTCATTTTTGGAAAAAGAAAGCATATATACATCAGCTGACCCAAATTTTTTCAACTGTAGGGGTTGGTTGAGCCCAGGGTACGAAAAAGCGGGTGCCGCACCCACCAATGGATGCATTGGGTGACGGGTGCTAGCACCCAGGATGATTTTGTTGCTAGTACCTTTTCGGGCCCTTACCTAAGGGTTATGGGGTTGGGAGAAATTTTTCTCTAAAGATGTTGCTTTTTAAGTATCAACAAAGAACACTGTCACAAAGGGTTTTTTGCTTCTGACCTGGGGTGGAGTTTAAAAAATTGACTTGAAATTCGGGGGTAACTCAACAGGGGAGGGGGTAAACTGGAACAACTTGCTGTCGTTATGTAAAAAACAAACTTACTTGGATTACAATTTTTTCCGTCATACAAAATTTGGAGAGAAGCAACATAGTTTCCTCCCCCGCCTTCGGTATCGTTTATAAAAGTGTCTACATTATCAGCAAATCCTCCAGTACTTCCAGAGTTACAATTCAACAATTTCTTACATAATCCAATATTTGTACCATTTATAAAACAAGAATTCGGTGCTGCTTTTATCAACAGATTGTTTATACTTTTAAGGACACTAAAATTGTAGATGTTATTGAAATCTTCCATCAATCACACCCCTAACACCTTACCACCCACATGTCCCGCAGTAGAGCGCAATAGACAAGCATAGACTTAATTGCACCTAAGATAGGTGATTGCTTAATCATTTATTATTGTATTATGAGTTGTAGCCTCTGTTGTATGCTTTTTGTAGTTAGCTGATTCACTAAGCTCGAACTTGGAAGCTGATGATTTTGATTCATCAAGACCTACAGAAATTCCCACGAGAAGCGATGTTGTGATTTGGAATCTACGGAGATCAAAAGGCGTGAAGTCGCTATGTTGATTTTCAAAGCCAACTGTGCCCAAGCAAGGATGTTATGGGAGCGAGAATCCTACCGAAGAGATAAGAGCAACTAGGCAGTTAGCTGATCTTACATCAGGTTGTGTTTTCACCGAGTCAATTTCGAGCCGAAAGCTCAGTCGCTGATAATTCGAGGTGGCTGCACTGGTCCTAAACGGCGGCATTGGTTCGCTCTAATTGGTTTATGCCATAGTTTTGCGTAGTTTTGATCGCGCTTTTATGACTTTAACGTTATTAATTTAGCTGATTTAGGGGCCGGCTCTTGCACTTTAGTATTCGAAGTCTTACCAACTTCACACAACTTTCAATCAATATCAAATCAACTAATTCTTGATCCACCCACGCGAAGACCCCAACTCAATTTTTCACAATTTATTCCAAATTGTGATTTTTATGGGCGAAGTTTCATCCGTTTATTACAAAAAAGCTATTGAAGCGCTTTCAAGAACGGGGAGCATTTATGGACCCCCTATTCACCTAAGGGATTTAGATCTGGACTCTCCCTTGATATACCCATACCTTTGTGTAACAGATACTCCTTTGATTATAAAATTATCATCACTCTCTTTGAACACATCTGCATTCGCATTCAAAATCGTATCGGCCAATTTTGAAATCTCAATAAAATCAGATGTTTCATAAGTAACATTTTTAATCTCAGTCAATTTGGATAAAATTGCCGATGCCATAGCGACGGTTGTTGAATTCAGAGAAGTGGTTGTTGAATTCAACGAGCTTGTTGTCAGGTTAGCAAGATTTCCAGCATTTCCACTAGTGACATTACCATTTGTTATCTTACAATATGTATTAATAAAATTATTGGTTTGATTAGTACAATTGACTGTAATGTCAGTGTATGGAGTGGTTGGCATCGGTGTTGTTGGAGTTGTTGCTGCTGGTCTTGTAATTGTCGACTTTGTAGCAGTAGTGGTAGGGGTAGTAGTCGTGGTTGGTTGTGTACTTGTTGATTTGATAGGTAGTGGAGTAGTTGACATAGGACAACAATCATAGGCGTCCATAAAAAATCCCATGATGTTGGAAGAGTTCTGCAGTTCACTTTGATTATAAAAATTGAAATACATTAGATTTAGTGATAGATTTCTTATAGCCATTTCGTTAGCATATTCCATGAGGACGAAAGAAAGTTTTCCTCTCGTTTGTAATGTTTGGGAAAATTGAGATGCATTTTGTAGATCATATGTGTTATTGGCCGACGTAAACACGATATAAGGCCCAGGTTTTGCCAAGTTTATAGCGGTTGAAAGTGCACTAAAAGAATTTTTTGCCTATGAAAACCATAGACGTAGCCAGAGGGGGAAGGGGGTTGTCCATTCTGCAGATTCGATTTTTGAAAAAAATGCCATTTTTTGAAATTCGATTCTGCAGAACGGCCAGTTGAGTCGACTGGTTTTTTTCCAAAAATTGATTCTGCAAAATTGACTTTCAAAAAAAATTTCGGTCGACTCGACTGGTCAGTCGACCAAAATTGTCTGAAAATGCTCACAATTGGCCTGAAAATTCATATTTTCCAAAAATTTGGGTCAGTCAAGTCGAATGGATTTTTTTTGAAAGCCGATTCTGCAGGATCGATTTTTTAATGTCATGTTTTGCACGTTAGTGCATCAAAGAAAAATTTTCGTTTTTGAGGTGTCCCAAAAACTTTTAATTCTAACGCCCTTATATTTTTCAACGCCATATGACTATGAAAAGTATGGCAAAAGTCTTTAATATATGACAATGCCATATTTATATGGCGCTGTGGCAACCCTGAAAATCAGAGATAACACTGATTTTCATCTAAATACTGCAGGTCAAAATCTTTTAGAAGCAAAGGGAAACGAACCTTTGCTAGTGCCGGTGATGCTCCTTGGCAGCGCACCTGACCACTACACTATGTGGTCACTGAATTTCTGGCACTTGGAATTATCATTAAACTGGTCTGTAACACTGATTTTCTGCTTTTCCTTTTTGTACTTACTATGATAATGATGACCTTGCATTTCCTTGAAAGTATAAACTTTCTAAAAAATTTTCAACATCGTTTAGGGTGGAACTTGAGTTAAAAATTTGATAATTTCGAGTGGAATTTGAATAGCCAAAAATAGATAATCGCTCGAAATGATTCCATTGATCGGTAAAAACCTGAGTTTTGAGAAAATCAATTTGAGCCTATAAATTTCTATAAGATCTCTTTTTTAATTTATAATTTTACTTCAAATGTTGAGTTCAAAAATGTTGATTGATCAATGAATACATTTATGTTTCCATTACAGGGAAAGTAATCATCCGCAACTAAATGATGGAAGAAAAACGGGAGTTGAGTAGGAATTTTAGCATGATTTGCGTTTGGTTTAGCTATGGAAAATTGTTGATCAACTGTTGAATTTTTAGGTTTAAAGACTAGTGTTGACTTTTTGATTATATGAGGACCATTCGTTGATAGGTTATGTTGTTTTGGAACTTTTCTTTGATCCGATTCTGCAGCCATATATATGGGTGTACAAGGTGTAGGACTTGAAGTAGTAACCGTTGGTGTCCCTGTAGAAGCTGCAGCCGTTGTCCCTGTAGAAGTTGCAGTCGTTATCCCTGTAGAAGCTGTAGCCGTTGTCCCTGTAGAAGCTGCAGCCGTTGTTCCTGTAGCTGTAGCCGTTGTCCCTGTAGGAGCTGCAGTACATGGCATAGAACTTGTTGGATTAACTATTGTTGTATTTGGCTTAAATGTCGTAGTTGTTGTTGTCCCTACAGTAGTTCTAGCGGTTGTCTCTGTAGAAGCTGCAGTCGTTGTTGTTCCTGGATAAGTTTCAGTCGTTGCTGTCGCTATAATATAATAGAATAAGTGTGAAATAGTGATTTTTGGAGAGTGTAAGTGCGGGTACGAGATTATATCTTTCTCGATGAATCGATTGTGTGTTGGGGTAGCAATTAAATTATTTTAATGGACTTGGTGGGTTTCAGGGTTTTTAGAAAAATCATTTTAAGTGACTATTTTTTTAATCAAAAATCCCTCGCCCCTGAGGGAAGAATAACTTGTAAAACATACACTACGCCCTATACTTATATAGCACCGGTCTATGATACAGCACCAGCAGCACCTCGCCCTATGGTTACTACACACTAAAATTCTGCTTATTCAAACCGGTAAGCCGCGACCAACGTTTCTGAAATGAAAGTAGGGCTGAGTTTTGATTATGGTAAACGGCAATGAGGCGCGAGGCCCGCGAGAGTTTGTGTCTGTGAGCCACAAACTCTCGATTTTTCAAAAAGTTTTCCAAATTGGTTAATTATTGTACTCGGGGGTTTTCGGGTATGAAGAACACGAATTTGAAGGAATTTTTTAATTTTGATGCAAGAAGGGGTTGAATAGAAATTTTTTTTCAATTTCGTATATTTACATATGTGTAAAACTCTCACAAAAATAAAAAATTTAACTTTTAAGTAGATTACAGATTGCTCGGGAGTGCCATTCGGAGTCACTTTCGGAGAAGTCGTGAGGGTTTGACCATAGGTAGTTGTAGCAGGTTCTCCTTTATTTCTCATGTCAATCGGAGAATGCTATTTTTTAAGGTAAAAACTAATGGAGGTCAAAAATTTAAAATTCTTTAGATTATCCAAAATTGCCATAATTTGTACATATTCGGAAAGTTCATGAAAAATTGAGCATTTTTTGTTTTTACAGTAAATTCTGAATCGCTAATGGCTTTGAGATAAACGCGTTTGAAGTTGACCATTTTTGAAATTTGTTTATTACAACGAAAACCCTAATTCAGGGAAAAAATTTCGATTAACTTTTCATTGAAGCGAAAACTTGCATTAGGTGTCTATAGAAAAAGTAGTAGGGCAGATCACCACCTTTATTATGAGTGGTCAACGAAGTATCAATTCAATTCCTATGAAGAGTTAAGACCAATTTACTAAAACGCAAAAAAATTGAGTATACCCCTACAAAGATAACGCTCTATGCAACACCGGCACACTTTTTTTCAAAAATTTTTCTTACGATTGTATTCGGATGAAATTTCTGTGTTTCCGGAAGTCGTTGCTTCTTGGGTTGTTGGACCAATAGTCGAGCCTTCTGTAGCAATCGCTGTGCTTCCTAAAGTCGTTGCTTCTAATGTTGTTGGACCAATAGTTGAGTTCATTGTTTTAGGTGTTGTTGGTGAAGTGATTATGGTGCTATTTGTGACTGATATAGAGGTTATATTGGGCGATGCTGTTGTTATCGTAGAGGTGGGTGTTGATGAGGCAGTAGAAGTGGTATATGCTGGAATAGAATAATTACATTCTGTAAATAAAGTTCGTTTTTTAAAATAGTTTTTAAGACACCTTTTCATTATTCATACCTTATAGGGACAAGCTCTAAAGAGAGGGTTCTCCACGGGTAGGAAGGGGTAGACAAGGTGGGTTTTTTTTTGCTAAAATTGGAGGTAATTCGAAATTTAAAAAACGAGTCATGCTATTCGATTCAACTTAACAAAACAAAATTTTTTTTAAACATTATCCTTGTGATTTGTACTTAATTTTTTTCTTTGACACCAATTCATGATTCTTGCGTTAATACTGTCAAAAATCGCATTTTTTGATTTTGGGGGGTCCTTGAGAGTATTGTATTGAGTTAAAGATGGTTATTTTTGATCAAGTTGCAGTGGGAATTTTTCTTTACCGTCAAATAAAAATTTTCAGATCTCTTCGAGAGCAAAAAAATGCTTTTTTCCGCATCGAAAAATTCCATTCTTAGGCCGAGATATCGTCAAAATACAGATTAGATAACGTTCGTTTTGTTATATGAAAATCTTGTATGTAATCATGGCTAAAATGCAGTTCGTGGCCCTCGCTTGGATTTTTTCCAAAATGGTGTTATTTGAGAGATCTAATATAGAGGAGTATTATAGCGTTAAAAAAATTGTGGGACGAATCTCTCTGGAGATGTGCGATTTTTTCAAGATGTAGTTCTTTATGTGTTATTAAGGTATGTACCTTTGAGGGTGGCTAACTTTTTATAGGAAAATGTATTGCTAATAACTTTGGTATACAAAGATTCCTCGCATGTTGGGGCATCTTTAAAAAATCAATGATGCTTTGATTCTTCACTTTATTATTAGATGCGGAAATAAGTTTCTGGAATTTTATTGTTTCGGAAATAACAAATTTTTATTTGACTTCAAAATATAAAAAAACATCAAAACTTATTCAACAAAGTACTCCTCATTATAACCTATAATTTCTTCCAAAATTTTCGGCAGTTTTTCAAATCCTCAATGAGGATTTGAAAAACTGTTTTCAATGTCCTTTTGAGAAATGGTATTCAATATCTTCATGATAATGCACGTCCTCAAACAGCTGGAATTGTTACTAAACAGATTGAAAGATTGAGTTGGTTCATAGCTTCTCATGCTCCTTATTCAGATGAAGCCCCATCAGATTTTCATTTTTTTCAAAGTTTGCATTTTCTTAGAGGAAAAGTCTTTAACAACAAAGAAAAATTCGTCAAGCATTAGATAAATACTTTGCATCAGAAAACGTGGATTTTTATTGCCGAGGATTTGAAAAACTGACGGAAATTTGGAACAAAATTATAGATTATAATGGAGAATACTTTGTTGAATAAGTTTTATTGTTTTTTTACGTTTTGAAGTCGAATAAAAATTTATTATTTCCGAAGCAAAAAAATTCCAGAAACTTATTTCCGCACCTAATACTTACAAAAATTTATGCAAAATGACCAATTTTGGCCTATTTTGGGGCATGGTTAATGATGAGCAAACAAGTGGTTTAGCAAAATCATATTGATGTTTTGTGTTTGTCAACTTTTTTGACACTTTGTCAATATTTTTGACAAAAGTTGACAACTTGTCAAAAAAAGTTGACAAACTGTCAAATTTTTTGACAAGCTGTCAAAATAGCCAGGAAAAGGTTTTGGGATTTTAAAACCA
>JAQGCP010002472.1:0-10373 GCA_034699885.1 Acrobeloides thornei | reverse complement strand
ACATTTTCGGATTTTTATGAGAAAACCGTCGATTCTTAGGTTTTTCTAGGCGGGGAATCGATTGCGCGCACTCCCGAGCCGTGAAAGCGCTTCCTTGACCATGTTTCAGGAACTGTAAATGGTTTTCTCATAAAAATCCGAAAACGTTTGATTTTCGCTTCAATACACCGATTCTTTCCCTGAATCAGGGTCAAGGAAGCGTTTTCATGCTTCGGGAATGCGCGGCATTGATTTCTCGCATAAAATTACCCCTAGATATGTCAGTTTGAATAAAAATTAGAAAACAATTTTTTCGGAGATTAAGCCGTAAAAAATACCCCCCCCCCCTTTAAAATAAAAATGGACTTTGTTAATAGAACTATTTCAGGTAACCTATTTAAATTTTATTCAAATCTACTTGAGAGCATAGAGTAGCGTTATCATGATAATATCCACGCACAAAGTCGCAATATTCTTTAGTGGTGATGCGGCATTGGCCTTGCATTTGAATACAACATGGCCTTCCAACAATTTCGCAATGCATGTGCGTTGCTTTAGATGGAATAAAAGGCTTCTTTTCCTCGCAAATCTAACAACGTTATAAAGAATAACAAGGAAAGGTTACCGGCCAAAGAGAAATGTTATTACTCCATTTATTAGGTGATATCGATCGTGGTTTATCACAATAATCTGGATCTTGGCCACAAACTGCTCTAATAGCATCCTCTGATGGAGAACTATTTGTATATCTCATAAATGAGGCGAATTGCTTCTGTAAAAGAAATTTTATTGCAAAAATTTGTACTTTCAATTGAACACCAAAAATTGTAGAAAATTTACCGGACATTCTGACGTTTGATAACAACCATCTATCCCAATACAACATCCCGTTTCTGATTCTAGCTGTCGATCCTCAAATATTCGCCCGTAAATTTGCCGATCATGTCTCATACAAGGAGTATATTTAGCACCCATATGGACCAAATCAGCCTAATTAAGATGTATAAATTGTGCTTTTTAAATTTAAAAAATTAAAGAGACGATATCTTAAAATGTAGTAGAAGTCATGAGGAATCCAACGACACCAAAACCATTTCATATGGAGCTATGGTTTGGGAGTTATGATTTTTTGAAGTTTACCTTATATTAACACAAAGCATAACGCCGTATCTCAATATGGTTAAGTCGGATCGAAAAACGGACTTCAAATCCGTGTTTTTCGGCCCCAAAAACGGGGATATGATATGTTTTAAAATATTTTTGAACAACTTTTTTACTACGGCCACTTTAGGTTCGAAGTTTCGAGATATCGTCTCTTAAACATAAAAGAGTCATTTTTCAATAATAAACGAAATTTCATTTTTAGTTTTCTTCAAGTTTATAGTATTGAATAAGAAATTGACGCATATAAGGTTGTGTTTCTTTTAGATTGGAAAAGTTTTTCACCAATTGATCTTATGTGAACATCGTGTTTCATTTTTGTTTAGGCATTGGTTAATGAAAGTTATCAGCATGCCCGAATACCCTCTATCGCCAACTTTTAATTGTGGTGCATCATTTTTGAGTATTCCATCTTGCAAATTGATTGAATTTCTAATGTGAGCATATGGGTTTTTGAAGTGTGCAATCTCGATCAATGTTTTGCTCGAAAATTTTATTTTTCGATGATTCCGGCATGAATCGAACATCTTTTACTCAGGATTAAAATGTAAAAATTTTAAACCCGATTTGATACCAAAATAAAAAAGTTATGATCAATTTTCACCGTAAAAAAATTGGACCACCCTGTATATTATTCAGTCCTTCCAAAAAGAAGCCTGGTACTCCCTTTTCAAATGTTTCTGGAGCCTAAGTATATAGGAGAGCCACATCCAAGGCTCTTTACCCGTAACTTTTTGCATTTTCTCGTGACTTTTTGTTTCTTGTCCCATGACTTTTGAATTTTCCCGTAATTTTTGCCCCATCCCCTATATGAACAAATTATATGGATATTATACTTCTAAGAATCTTTCCTTGTCAAAAGCTTGTTAATGAATATTTTTCCATAAAACTACTTCAAAAAAGTATCAGTTTTTGGAATCCTGTTGATTGCGTCTCCCCAGGGGGAAGAGCTCCAAAAGTTATTAAAATTTTTTCAAAAATTCAAAAAAATTGAATTTTTTAAAAATTTGAATTTTTCCTTGTAAAGTGGCTCAAAATCGAAGTTTCTCAGATTTTTTTGAAACCACGCTAGAAACATTCCCCATATTGGAATACATCGGCCAGATAGAAATTTTGGCAGAACAAAATTATCTAAGATGTTTTAGACAGGTTAGAAAATTAAAAAAATCAACGTAAAATCAAGTTTTTGATCTTCGGACAAGATTTTGAATGTAAGCGGTTAAGTGGATTGGCTCAAAATGTCTTTCAAAAACTTTCCCATGCGTTAATCTCACTAAATAAAGTCAAATTAAATGACAGCCGAGCCTTTTAACACTACAGCCACCTAAGTTCGAACTTTCGAGATATCGTCTCTTAAAATTCGATGACAAAAATCATTAAAAATTGCATAATTCCTTAACAAATCAGATCGAAAATCTCTACAAATTTGGAATCTCCGGCGCATCAAAAAGTTGAAAATCGTTATTTGAGTGTTCAACATGCTCTAGTCATTAATTTTTTGATTTTAACTTTTTTAAAGCTTTACACTACGCAAAATTTTCAAATTTTGAGAAAGTCTGTGTAAGCTATGAATTGCATTTTGTCGAAAACGAGCCAAGCGATGTCAAAACTTCAGTAAAAAATCGATTTTTATAAATGTCCTATTGGTTAATTTATGGCAACCTATACACGTATGTTTCAACCCATAGAAAAAGGGCAAAAAGTTTGTGCCGACATATCGGAAAAACACCCATAAAATTTTCTGCCAAAAATGAGGTGTTTTTCAAACTTTAAAAAATCATAGAAAATTATAGAGAGCGTTTTAACCGATTCTTACCATTATTCTCTGTGGGTTGTTCTATGTTTTAAACAGGAAAACAAATTTTAAAAAAATGTAAACTAGGAAAACTAGATAGGTTTTGAAGCATGATTACCCTTGGCAGAAAACCGGTCCTTTTTTCAACAAAAAAAGTAAAAATTCCATATCTTTCTTAAAACGACGAGTCACAAAAAACCCTAGGTTTGAAAAAAAACATATACACGTTGAAATGAACGTGTATGTTATTGGGCTGTAACATAAGTTGTTGCCGCCCAAAAAATATATCGAGAATCGACATTTTTCGCTTGTTTTCGATGAACTTTTTTTTCAGTAGTGGGAAGAGTGTATGCTGAATACGATCCAATCGGTCTTTTTGAGCGAAGCTCATGTTTTCGTGCCAATATTCAGACTTTTTCGAAAAATTGGGGTCTCAAAGATGTACCCTAAGTTTAAAATGTTGATATTTCGCTATAAAACTCGGTTTTTTACGAAATTTTCGACATTCCTAGGGTTTTTCTAGGCGCTGAACACGAATTTGCCGTTATTTTTTTGTCCTAGGCCTCGGGGTTATGGTCAAAAATGGATTACAAAGAAAGAACTTTGTAATCCATTTTTGACCATAACCCCCGAGATCTAGGACAAAAAATAATGGCGGATTGGGTGCCCCCTGAAGTCAAAACTTGATAATTCCATCGGATTCGAATTCCCCATAGCCGAAAACCCCCGAATATCAAAAATGATCGAAAAACAAAAGTTGGCACAGATTTATTGCCGCTTGAAACAGACGTGGGCTGATAGATATTCTCCCAGGGAATCATAAATATGTAAGAAGATGCTAATGTTCAATGTGACTTACAGTAATCGTTGAATCAACACTTCCTATAAACGTGTTTGTATCAGTCCTCAACTTCTAGAAAGGCATTTTGGACCATCTTTTTTTCGTAATAGGGTAATCAACTTATAGAGAATCGAGAAATACATATATGTTTATCTCAAGAGTGCAAGTTTTCTTCGTAATATACACCATTTTCAACTTCAAAAAATGTAGCTTTTATGGCTTTAATTCGAATATCTATAGAAAGATTAAAAACTACATTTTTGAAGTTGAAAATGGTGTGTATTACGGCGAAAACTTGCACTCATGAGATAAAAATATATGTATTTTTCGATTCTCCATAGTTGATTACCGTACTAGGAAGAAAGATGGTTCAGAATGCCTTTCTATAAGTCTAGAAATGATACAAATAAGTTTATAGGAGGTGTCAACGATTACCGCGACTGTATTTATTAGAAACCATTATATATTTAAATGAGGAAACACAAATATAACACTTTGCCGTTTTTAATTAAATTTTGAATAAAAAATATTCGTTATTGGTGTGTGCTTCCAATCATAGAGTTAAATTACTGAGAAAAATGTAAATCATCTGTTTGCCCACTTATAACATTCGTCGACGACTATAACATTCGTCAACGACAATCATTTTACTTTGGTTTAGAGTTCTTATATCACCGAGAAAAGAAAAAAAATTCAAAACAAAGGGATAACAAAATTGAATCTAATTTAAAGGGGCGTATAGCCCGTTTTAGCCCCAACTATAAAAAAGCGGGACCCAAAATTCAAAGTCCGAAGTTAGCATCCCGTCCGATCTGGCAAGTTAAGCAACGTTGGGCCAACATTGATATCGTAGGTTCAACCCCTATTCGTTTCTACCATGTGTACAAATTCGTTAAAAATTTTTGCATATGGATATTTTTATGTGAGGAAACGTTGGAAAAGGACCATCTTTTTTCCTAATACGGTAATCAACTATGGAGAATCGAAAAATACATATATTTTTATTTCATGAATGCAACTTTTTGCCGTAATACACACCATTTTCAACTTCAAAAATATAGTTTTTTGACCTTTCTACAGATAGTTCGAATTAAAGCCATAAAAGCTACATTGTTGAAATTGCAACTGGTGTGTATTACGACGAAAACTTGCATTCATGAGATAAAAATATATGCATTTTTCGATTCTCCATAGTTAATTACCCTATTAGGAAAAATGATGGTCCAAAATGCCTATCTAGAAGTTGAGAAATGATAAAAAGAAGTTTGCCGTCATTTTATAGGGGGTGTTGATTCAACGATTGCCGCGACTGTATTTATTAGAAAGCATTATATATTTAAATGAGGAAACACAAATTTAACACTTTGCCGTTTTTAATTAAATTTTGAATAAAATATTCGTTGTTGAGTGTATAGAAGTTTTTTTCGTCAATGATTTTTTTCCGTTATAAAATTTTTCCGATTGAATCAGGAATTAAAAGAAGAATTGTTTATTGAAACGAAAAAAAATTTAAATTCTTTGTTTTCAATCATTTTCACGTGGTTTAGAGTTCTTATATCACCGAGAAAATGTCAAAAATTCAAAACAAGGGGATAACAAAATTGAATCTAATTTCAAAGGGACGTAACATTTATGGCGTTTTCTTGAAAAAAACGCGAAAAAATTTTTTTCTAAAAAGGACCTTTCTAGACTTAATTTTATGCGGGGAATCGATTGCGCACATTTTCGAACATGAAAACGACGTCTAGACATCGAAAATGGCAGTTTTTGGTTCAAAAAACGAACTTTTTTTACTGAATCAGGGTCAAGGAAGCGTTTTTACGCTTCGATAATGCGTGCAATCGATTCATCGCATAAAAATAGGCCTAGAAAATTTCTTTTTAGAAAAAATTATTTTATCGTTTTTTTCGAGAATACGTCATAAATGTTACGCCCCTAAAAAGTCGGTTTTTAAATAAAATCGTAAAAAATTTTAGCGTCAAAACGCAGTTCTACCCTGATTTTCAGGGTCAAACTTAATTTTTCATGCCAAAAAAATGAGCAATCGATTTTTCACCTAGAAATTATCTTAAAAAGTCGCTTTTTAGAATAAAATCGGAAAATTTTGTTTCGATTTTTCGAGAATACGCCATAAATGTTATCCCCTTTAATGCATCAAGAAGAAAGATGTGATTTTTTATAAATGTTTTCTTGTCAATATACAGATTTTTCCCAAAAATCGGGGTTTTTCAATGTTGCAACTTAATTTCCAAATGTTGATATCTGGCTATTGAAGTCGATTTTGACGAAATTTTCAACCGTACTAGGAGTTTTCTAGGCGGGAATGCGCGCATTGCCGAGGCATGAACATGCTTCTCTGATCCTGATTCAGGGAAAATGATCAGTTTGACCCATTTTAAGGGTATGCACCTCCAGTAGTCAAAATCAAAAAATTCCTTCCGATTCGTGTTCTCCATGTCAAAAACCCTCCGAATACCAAATTTCAGTCAATTTGGAGACCTTTTTGAAATTCGTTTTTTTTTTACCCAAGGGGTCGAAAAAATCGAATTTTCACAAAGGCTGAAATTTTAGGGGATTTTTCAAGATGGAGAACACGAATCTGAAGGAATTTTTTGATTTTGACCACTAGAGGTGCATATCCTTAAAATGGCTAAAACTGGTCATTTTCCCTGAATCAGGGTCAGACAAGCATTTTCATGCCTCAGCAATACGCGCATTCCCCGTCTAGAAAACTCCTAGTACGGTTGAAAATTTCGTCAAAAATCGACTTATATAGCCAGATATCAACATTTTAAAACTAAGCTGCAACATTGAAAAACCCCGATTTTTTGAAAAAGTCTATATATTGACACGAAAACATGACTTATTTTCAAAAAGACCGATTGGGTCGTATTCAGCATATACTCTTACATAATACTGAAAAACATTTTTGTCGAAAACAGTTTTCCGGAGACAAAAAAGTAGCGCGATACAAAATTTTTTTCAATATTAGGCTAGAGTAAATGCTGAATACGATCCAATCGGTCTTTTTGAGAATAAGTCATGTTTTCGTGTCAATATACAAACTTTTTCAAAAAAAGGGTTTTTCAATATTGCAGCTTATTGAACAAACGAATAGAATGCCAAGAACTCTCTGTTTTAGTGATATTTATTTATTGTGCAATATAAAAAAGAGACGTAATACGTTTATTGTTGTGCAATATTTGCGTATTTATAGTGCAAATGTTCATTTCTTTGTTGTGTCAATCGATTTGTAGGGAGTGGAAAAAGTTTGGAGCTACTTCGGCTCTTATACTTATACCCCATTAAACGTAAACTAAAAATTTTATTTTTCGAAATTTTCTCCAAAATGATTCTATTAGGGATAATTTTATGCGAGAGATCGATTGCCCACATTCCCGAAGGATGAAAACGTTTCCCTGAGCCTGTTCAGGGAAAAAATTGGGCTTTTGAAAATGGAAAATGACTATTTTCGCTTCAAAAACATAACTTTTTCCTGAATCAGTGTAAGGGAAGCATTTTCAGGGTTCGGGAATACATGCAATCGATTCCCCGCATAAAATTACCCCTAATAGGGTGATTTTTGAGAAATTTTCGAAAAATAAAATTTTTCTATTTTAGACACCACGTTCAATGAGGGCCGAAGTATAGCTCCGAAAGTTTTCCTTTTTTTTAAATATTTTTGAAATGGTTGAAGAAGAAATGAAACGTATTTATGGAGCATTTTATGGCCAAATTATTGGAGACGCGTTAGGTGTTCGCTATGAGGGCTTAGACGCCAAAACAGCTATTGAGCAAATGAATTATGAAAAGCGACAAAAGAGAAATTCTTTAGTTGGAGCACAAATTTTGCCTATACTTGGAAGTGATCCACCGTTTATTAGACCTGGTCAAGTAAGGCTTGTTTAAAACAAATCAAGATCGACATTTTTTGGCATAGGCTCTAATGGAACGAAGAGGATGTGGAACGATATGAGTGAAACGACTCGAAACCAAATTCAGGGTTTTCGTGTCAATATTCAGGCAAATTCAAACCCGTTTCCGAGCGCCGTCTGGAAATGACATCGCTTTATTCGATCGTTTCATTTGTATTCGTTCCATCTATGATCGTTTCATTCATATTTTATTCGTTCGTTTCATTCGTATCGTTTTCAGGGTTTTCGTGTCAATATTCAGGCAAATTCAAACCCGTTTCCGGACGCCGTCTGGAAATGACATCGTTTTATCCGATCGTTTCATTTGTATTCGTTTCATTCGTAACGTTTCATTCGTACCGCTTTATTCTATCGTTTCATTCGTATCGTTTTCAGGGTTTTCGTGTCAATATCAGGGAAATTCAAACTCGTTTCCGAGCGTCGTCTGGAAATGACATCGTTTTATTCGTACCATTTCACTCGTTTCGTTCCATTCGATTCTATGCCCATTTGTTTAGTTCACAGATGATTCCGAAATGGCTTTATGTTTGGCAAGATCATGCGTTGCAAAACAGGGCTATGACAAAATTGATGTAGCTTGTGCCTATTCTTATTGGCTATGCATAACATGCCCAAAAACTTCTGGATTAACAACTGAGAAAGCGCTGCTATCAAGTATTTCCACTATTTCTGGTATGTTATATCTAGACTTTTACTTTATTTTACCGTGGAGTCACCAGAAATTCGCGACGCACCAGAGAGGAAAAAGGTGGTGGCAAGAGTCAAAATTAAAAATTAATTTCGTCAATCGACTCAGCTCGCCGAGAGCTTCAAGTACCATACCATAGGGATTTTTGGGTTTGACCCATAGCCGAGTGGCTAATGCGCTCGGTATTAACTCATAGGGCGCGGGTTCGATCCCGCGCCCAAAAGTCATTTTTTATTGTAGTCAAAATCGAAAAATTGTATAAATGCGATTTTTCAATTTCTTCAAAAGTTTTCATGGAAAAATAATATCGCCATAGTGTTCCCCGCTTAAAAATATGGATATGCACAAATTTTCATGGATTTTGACAACAAAATAAAAAGCTGGGGAATCGAAATCTCGCCCTATGAGTTAATGCCGAGCGCGTTAGTCACTTGACCATGGGTCAAACCCCAAAATCCCCATGATATGGTACTCGTTTCGAAGCTCTAAGTGAGCTGAGTCGGTTGACGACATTTTTTAAAAATTTTGACCCTTGCCTTCACCTTTTCGGATTTTTTGTACACCGTGAAGGTAGTGCAAAAAAGTCAGAATTTTGGGATTTTTCAAAAATTTTCAAGTTTTTTAAAAAGTTTTCACCATTTGAAAGCGTTAAAGTAAAAGTCTAGTTACATCTTCAGGTTAGACGTGTTTAGAAAAACCTCTGACTTCGAATTGGCGTGAAGAACTAACCGAAGAGCAAAAAAGAAGAATTTACGAAGAAATTTCGAAAAATGTTCAACAATTGAACACAACAAGTTTAAGTAATGGCTCTTTGATGAGGATTTCACCACTGGCTATTGCATTTCGAAATTCGAATGTAGACGAGTCAGATTGACATTTTAGACGTAACACTAATGAGTAATTTTAGATTAAGAGTATTGGCTACAAAAGATGCCAAGCTGACTCATGCACACCCCGTAGCATGGGATGCTGCAGCGAGTTATGTAGTTGCAATGGCTGCGTTACTGAAAGGACGTAGTAAAGAGGTGTGTCGGGAGGAGGGATCAAACAAATTTGACACTTCTTTTAGATTGATTCCGGCAGGAAAAATAACCGAATGTTTGGGCCAACAGTCGAATTTTTGAACAAAATTTGATTTTTTGGCAAAAATTCGAATTTTGTCCACAATTCGATTTTTTTATCTAAAATTCGATTTTTTGGATAAAAATCGACATAATTTTATGCGGGGGAATCCTTATTCGTAGTCTTTTCCTCGCACTCGACATCCCTGCGTGGTCGCATTTTGGCGGGAAAATTTGTGCAGAATACGTAAATACCAGATGTAATATAAAACATGATTTTCTTGTTCATATCGTTTCAAAAACAGCTTTTTTCGATTCAAAGAAGCGTTTTTATGCTTTAGTAATGCGAAATTCGGATCCCCGCATAAAATTACCCCTAAAGGGATCATTTCTCGCGAAAAAAATTTTTCGAAAAAAAATTCATGTCCAATGCGACGCTTTAACTATATCTTTATATAAAGTTTTTTTAGAATGCTTATGACGAAGCACTAAATTCTGCTCAAACTGATATCGTTCGAGATCTCCTCCATGACGCAAAAACTCACGCTTTGCCTGTCAAACTTCCACAAGAAATCATATGGGAAAATTCCATTCAACCTCCGAAACTCACCAATGGTGACGACATATGTACGGGCTACCTTGGGGTCAGTTTTTTCGCTACTTTTTATCATCCCATTTTAATAGCCTTCCAAAGTGCTTTTTATGAGCTTCTTCATGCTGAAAGCTTTTCTTCCGGTCTTGAAAACTCGATAGCACGAGGTGGTGACACGGATACAAACGGATGTATAGCTGGAGCTCCTTTGGGAGCTAGATTCGGTCTTGATGATATCCCTGACGAATGGATAGAAACGGTCAAGAATGCAGATCCATGCAAATTAAGTTGGGACAACGTTAGGGATAAGATGGACATTGA
>JAQGCP010002471.1:0-10374 GCA_034699885.1 Acrobeloides thornei | reverse complement strand
GAAAAAAGCTTATAAATATCATACTAAATCTCCAGGAACACTCATATTTCGTTAAATTCTTTAGAATTTGTTAGAAAAAATATGTACAAACGGCATTGAATTGTGTGGTTCCTTCAAATTTTATTCGATCAAAGTTTTGTTAGATTTTGCTAAAATATTTTCGTTCTTTTCATCAAAAGAACATTTGAAGCTGGTTCACTTATTGAGCTGCACTTATCAAGATCAAAAATTTTGTAAAGAACCCTAATAGGATGTTTTTTCGATTTTAAAAGAAAAATTTTTGAACGATTGGACCTCGATAAGTGCGGCCCAATAAGTGAACTAGCTGACGTTCATAAAGTTTACATGAAAGGTTGACAAGATAACTTTGAGAACACGAGATACGACTTCTATTTTGTCCATATGATCTAATTCGTCATGGAAAAATTCCTAGACTTCAACAAACAATGCTGCGCGTCAATAGTGGACAACAAATAGATGTTATCGTATAAAAGTCATTTCGTGTCAACTTTATGGACGTCAACTAGCTCTGAACATTTATAATTAGTGTTTTTGAGATTGTAATAAAATGAGCTCTATTTATTTAGTTTTTGAAAGTTGCGTAGCCAGAACTGTGAATGTTGGAGGTATAGAGTATTCCAAAAAACGCCATTTGGTCATTTTTTGGCGAAACTTTTTTCTCTAAAATGACTCATTAGGGATATTTTTATGCGAGAAATCGATTGCGCGCATCAAAAAACCTTGAAAACGCCTCTTGGACCATGAAATATCATCCAATTTTCGTATTTTCAAGTAGGAATTCCTACTAAAAATTCGAAAATCGTATATTTCATGGCCTGGGAGATGTTTTCAAGGGTTTTCAATGTGCGAAATCGATATCTCGCATAAAAATACCCCTAATGAGTCATTTTGGAGAAAAAATTTGTTAGAAAATTTTGCCAAACAATGACCAAATGGCGGTTCTTTTTTTGGAACACCTTATAATATATTGTTTTTTTATAGGCTTTTATCCTAAATTCTATTTTTTTCCTTTTGGCTACGCCATTTTCAAGTTCATTGACTAATCGCATATGTAGTGATGGCCCCAATCTGATCCATTTGCTGCCTTACTAATTTTCACACGCTACTTTTTATTTGCTTTCTAGTCATTTTAGAAATAATCCCATTTCCTGTCAATTAGATTTTTCCAAGTAAACGACAAAAAAAGAATTATTTTTGTCTACATGATTTAAATCGGCTTTATGTAGAGTTGTTTTCTTTTCTAATTTTTTCCATCGCAATTGGTATCTTTCCGTCAAGGGAAACATTTTTCAACTATCGTTTTTTCAAAACTCAAAAAACTAAAAGATGTTCAAAATGATCTGAAATTTCATAATATATAAATTTTTCCAAACATTTTAATGAAAAAAAAATCGATTTTTTGATCTCTTCCATATTTTTTCACTTTTTTGGGAATTGAAAAATTCGTTAAAAAATGGAAAAGAAAACAACTATAGATTTATGTGTTGTATCTCATCATATATATACCTGATATCATTCGATTTTTATGAATAAATTTTAATGATCAAGATTGTTTGTTGATAAGGTTATAAGGCCATTTATATAGTTGAATGTTATAGGTCATTCATCTAACCATTCGAAAACAGTTGGCTGTTCCAAACCAATTTTTAACCTAGGAAGTGATTAAACCTAGGAAGTTTTCTCCGTTCATTTATTTGTCTTGTCTCATTTCTGTCTATGTGTCTTGCTTCTCTTGTGTCTCTTAAACTTCAGTCATATGTTATTTTGACTAGTCCTATGTGCCATAAATAAGGATTGAAGCGCTAGTCTCAATATTCCATATGCAAAATATTTATGGTTTTGCATCATTTTGATTTCAAAATTTTCTTACGAACATTTAAAAGGAGAAAAATTTTTGGCCAAAAAATTGTATCATGATACTTTTGTGTGCTTTGGTGAAAAATTTTCAAAATTTGTTTCTTTCAAAAATCACCTATAAGGGGTATTTTCATGCGAGAAATCTGATTGCACTCATCGAAAAACCTTGAAAATATTTTTTCATAAATTTTTTTCAAAAAACTCAAAAATATCAGGGGGAGGCAAAAATTCGGGGACAGGTTGACAAAAATTTCGGGACACTACCCCTCGGATTTTGCGTTTTTCGGTGTTTTCAATACAAAAAATGCAAAATCCGACAGGGGTAGTGTCCCCGAACTTTTGTCGGGTGTCCCCGAACTTTTGTCAAGTGTCCCCAAACTTTAGGTCGTTTGTCCCCGAACTTTTGCCTCCCCCTCATACGGTTTTTATTGGCTCACTCTGTCTGTTTTATTTTTTTCTTTTATGATATTTTCTTTTAATAACAGATTTTAGATGGCTGAAGATACAGGACAGGCGCCTGTAGAGGACACTCTTAGTCCTCTTGCAGATAAAAGTCCGCATCCGCAACCAAAATTTTCTATGCGTTCGCTTTCAATTGTTCCTACTGCTGGCCGAGAAGGCGCTGATATTCAACGACTTTTGTATAAAGGACGTGCTATGGCTGTTTTTACTAGCGGTGGAGATTCTTCGGGTATACATTGATATGGAGGCGAAAAAAAAATTACGATTTAAGGAATGAACAGTGCTGTGCGTTCGGTCGTACGAATGGGTCTATATTTGGGCTGTAAAGTGTACTTCATCTACGAAGGCTATCAAGGAATGATCGATGGAAATGAATATATCAAAGAAGCTGATTGGAATTCCGTCTCGGATATAATCCAACGGGGTGGCACAATCATTGGGTCGGCTCGCTGTAAAGACTTTACCGATCGTTCGGGTCGACTTAAGGTTAAGAAATTACTTTCGAAAAATTGTGAAACCCATTTTGTAGGCTTGTAAAAATCTTGTTGATAGAGATATTACAAATTTGGTGTGTATTGGTGGTGACGGCTCGTTGACTGGTGCAAATCTTTTTCGACAAGAATGGCCTGAATTAATTCAAGAGCTTGTCAATCAAGGGAAAATTACACCCGAGAAAGCAAATCAATGCCCAAACATCCAGGTTAGACAGGTTGTGTGTAGTTTAGTTGATTATATGTATTTTAGATTGCTGGATTAGTTGGCTCTATTGATAACGGTTGGCAAGATTATCAAATCTGTTTTATGGCGAAGTTCTAAAAGTTGGGGGGGGGCGTCATGGCTCAATGGCTAGGACTACCAGGACTGTACTTTTTAAGGTCGTGGGTTCGAATCTCAGCCTGAAAGATTTTCCGACTTCGATGAAATTTTTTGCATATGCCTATTTTTGTTCGTAGATCATTTTCCTGGCCATGACGCTCCCCAACTTTTTTTGAACCTCGCCATGAAGCAGACTTTTTACTCGATTTACGTTTATATAAGTGTTTAGATTTTTGCGGCACCGACATGACCATCGGCACTGATACGGCTCTTCAACGCATCATGGAAGCAGTTGATGCTGTCGTTTCCACGGCACAAAGTCACCAACGTGCCTTTGTCATTGAAGTGATGGGTCGACATTGTGGATATCTTGCGCTAGTGGCAGCCTTGGCTTCGGAAGCCGATTTCTGCTTTATTCCAGAATGGCCACCACCAACCAACTGGCGAGAAATCTTGTGTGAAAAGTTGGCACATTCACGCTCTATGGGACAGCGTTTGAATATTGTGATTGTGGCTGAAGGAGCAATTGATCGAGAGGGGCATAAAATTAGCTCGGATATGGTATATTTCGGATACGAATTTTTGCCCGAAAAATTGAATTTTTGCTCAAAATTTGAATTTTGTTTTGAAAAATCGACTTTTTTCCTTTTTTAGTCAATTATTTGAATTTTTTAGGTACGTGATGTGATTGCAGACAATCTTGGCTACGATACCCGGACCACTGTACTTGGACACGTGCAACGCGGTGGAAATCCATCAGCTTTCGATCGTTTACTTGGCTGCAGAATGGGTGCCGAGGCAACTATTGCTCTCATGGAAATGACCCCCGAATCAGAGCCATGCGTAATCTCCATTGATGGAAACCAAATTGTTCGCGTTCCTTTAATGGAATGTGTTTTCCGGACGAAAGCTGTCCAAAAAGCTATGGATGAACTTGACTGGGAGTTGGCTGTGAAGTTGCGTGGACGAAGTTTTCAACGAAATTTGGACACCTATCGACTCTTGACAAAGCTTCATACTCGTGAAAAGGATAATCTTTCTGAAGGTCGCGTTTTTAATGTAGCCGTTATGAATGTTGGAGCACCAGCCGGAGGTTAGCTTTTTTTCTCTTGCTATCAGTTACATAACCACAAGGGCTGCTACGGGAAAATGCTCCCCGTTCTTGGAAAATTTTAAGGTTTACCCTCTCCCCTAATTTTGACCTTTTTTGGAAAAGTGTCCCTGTACATGGGTGCACAAGTAGGAGAGACAAGGTCTCCCATGATACGCCATGTTTTCGACCTTTTCCCCTGATATGACATGTTTTCGACCTTGAAAATTTGACAACAATTGAAAAATTTTACTACACCACTGCTTGTTACAGAAAAGTGATCTACTACTATTTTTTAGGGATGAATGCGGCTGTCCGTTCTTTTGTTAGAATGGGTATTTATCACCGTTGCAATGTTTATGCAATTCAAAATTCCTTCGAAGGTCTAGCTAAAGGAGAACTTAAGGTATATGTTTGTTTGATCAAAACTTAGGAGGAGAAACAAAAATAAAAATTTGTACGAATTCTTATATAAATTTTTAGCAAATGAATTGGTCGGATGTCACCAATTGGGTGATGGTCGGTGGTTCTTACTTGGGCACTCAAAAGCAACTACCTACAAAACTGATGGCAAAGGTTGCAGACACATTGGAGCGTTTCCAAATCCATGCATTGCTGTTAGTCGGTGGTTTCGAGGTATTGCTTTTTTTCTTTAAAAAAATTGAATTTTGGTGAAAAATCGAATTTTTCGCCCCAAAAATAGAATTCTTGCTCAAAAATCGAATTTTTTATATATTTTTTTACATTTTCAGGCTTATCATTCATCCTTGCTTCTTTCGCGCGCTCGAGATCAATATCCGGCATTGAGAATCCCGATGACCGTTATTCCGTGTACAATTTCCAACAATGTTCCGGGCACTTCTTGCTCTCTGGGCTCGGATACAGCGGTGAATGAGATTTGCAATATGATTGATAAGATCAAACAATCTGCTACTGGATCGAAGCGTCGAGTTTTCGTGATTGAAACTATGGGCGGCTATTGTGGTTATTTGGCCACGGTTGCGGCGATTGCAACAGGTGCGGACAATGCGTACATTTTCGAAGAGAAGTTTACCGTGAATGATATCAAGGAAGATGTGAATGTGAGTTGTGTTATATAGCACTTCTTGATCCGCTGTATGATGATCAAAAAAATTTTTTTAGATAATTGCGAGTAAAATGCAAAAGGGCGTTCAACGTTACTTGATTGTTAGGAATGAATGTGCGAACGCGAATTACACCACCACTTTTATCCAACAATTGTTTTCGGAGGAAGGAAAAGGCCAGGTATTCTTGGCCCTGGTACTTATTTAGAAGAATACCCTCTCTGTGGAACATGCCCTTTAGTCGGAAAAAAAGCGCTCAATAAACACAGTTTTCACCGGCATAGGCTCTAATAAAACGAAAATTTTGTTACTCAGCACATAAACAATACGAATTAAACGATGTCATTTCGGAAACGGGTTTGAATTTTCCTGAATATTGACACGAAGACCCTGAATTTGATTTCATTCCATTATGTCGTTTCATTCGAGCTTATGTTGGTGAAAAACTGTGTCATTGAGCGCTTTTTATACTACTACTTTTTGAAGCTCGAATTAAAAAATTTTTTGAGTCGACTAAAGGACATGTTCCACAGAGGAGGAGGTATTTTAAATAAGTTCCTCTTGACCGTTGAGTCGGAAAAATAACTTCATACTTTAGTTTTCTACTCGAATCAACGTTTTGGGACATGCTCAACAAGGTGGAAATCCAACTCCATTCGATCGTAATATGGGCACTAAGTTAGCCGCTCGTGCATTGGAACATCTTATTGCCCAAGCTAAAGAATATTGTTTGCCAACTGGAGAGAACCAAGCAATGGGTCCAGATTCGGCGACACTTCTCGCACTTCGAGTATGTAGGAATAGAAATTTCGGTATAAGCGAAGATTATGTAAGTGTGAGATTGTAGGGATGTTTTGTGTAAGTGGGTCTGTAAATTTTTCGAAAGTCGATGCATTTGGAATTTGATTGGGTATTCCACTGAACGTGAAATTTTTTGAAAAAAATTTTCATTCGGAATTTTGACCCCTATATAGGTAATTTTATGCGAGGAATCCAAATTTCACATTTCCGAGACCTGAAAATCTTTTTTCGAATCAAGAAAAGGCTATTTATATGACGTATGGCACACACACATCACATGCCATACGTCATATAAATAGCTTTTTCTTGATTTGGGGAAAGATTTTCAGGTCTATGAAATGTGAAATTCGGATTCCTCGCATAAAATTACTTCTAGAGGGGTCAAAATTATGAGAAAAAATTTCACGTTTAGTGGGATACCAGTTTCGAATTTTGGATCATAATTGAGTAAAACATACCAGTTTTGGTCGATTTTGATTATCAAAATTGATCCAAAAAATTGAAAAATTTGTTAAAAATTGACAAAATTGTTTTCAAATCGTCTAAAATCGAAAAATTCGTCGAAAATTGAAAAATTTCTCAAAAAAATGCATTTTTATGCGAATTTCGGATTAACTGGATATTAAAGTACTTCCGTACTTTTGAAAAGTTTACAGGCCTGTAAACGTATGTTCTAGATGCAGCTTACACATAACACAGGGGTAATCTAAAAATTGAACAAATGTTGTCATCCCTTCATAATTCCTATCTTAAAAAGTTTTAAATGGAATTGTTATTAGTGTCAATATTTGATCAAATTTTTTGGCATACACCACTATGCATCGAAAAAGGTGGTGAAAATGTTCAGCTAGTAGTATACACAGTATACAAAATCAATCTCTAATATACTAAAATGGGCTTGTACATGGCTAAGTACCGATATTTCGCATAAACCAATTACAGGGTGTATCGAAAAAAACCAGACTTAGGCAATTTTTTCATGTTTTTTCGACCCGAAAATTTTTTTCTTTAAAAATCCGAAAAAACATTTAAAAGTCGAAAAAAACATGAAAAAATCGCCCAAATTTCGGTTTTTGTTGATACACTCTGTAATTTCCTCATTGTTCAATTTTCAGGGCAGACGTGTTGTCTTTACTCCACTTGAAGAATTGGCATTGGAAACCGACTTTGAGCATCGCCTCCCAATAGACCAGTGGTGGATGAAACTTCGACCTTTGTTGCGTATTTTAGGTATCCTCTTTCTGTTCGAATTTATATACAAGATCCGTTTTTAGCCAAGCATAACACTACCTATTATACGGAAGCCGTGCAAATGGGTACAGGCGATTACAGTGGTGATAGTTAGGAACAAAAAATTTGTCTATGTGGAATTAGATGCCATTTGTATTTTATCCTATAATTTTCTAATTTTTTAACGCCATTTCGTAAAAAGCTTTTGATATAGGTTAGTGATCTCAAAACATGGACAGCGTTTCGAGTATTGTAGGCTTTCATTTTAGTTGTATTGACATATTAGGACATGTTCATTTTATTGTATAATTAGTTAATTCACGGTTATCATATAGTAATAAACGTTATTAATAGCTCTTTATACATTTTTGGTATTATACAGGGTGCCGAAATTGGGTACCACCTACTTTAAAAAAAAAGTAGGTGGTACGAAATTTCGTTAAAAATCAACGTCTATAGTAAAATATCAACATTTAAAAAAACGTGATCACGAACTTTTAACATAACACGTTTTTCATGGCTAGCTTTATGCAATAAATGTCGGCTACTTGGCGAAGTGGATAAGGAAGCCGCCCGTCCGATCTGGCAAGTTAAGCAATGTTGGACCCCCGAAGGTTCGATCATACTAGGGCAAAAAATTTGATCTACAAAAAACTTTTCTTACAAACATTGAAGCAAAAAGTTTTTGCTCCACTCGAGAGCAACGTTGCTTAACTTGCCAGATCGATAAAATTTAACAATTCAAATATAAAGAAATCAATCTATAGATAAAACGCTAACACGCCTGTTTTGAGATGGTGGGGGAAGCGACTGCACAGAATTACTATCAAAGGAACTTGATGAAACGATATGCAAATTTTGCTGTGGACTTCTTGTCTGTACTAATTTGACATTGTAACAGTGCTTCCAAATTTCGGCAAGGCATACGCTGCTGTGGAAACGAAAGAAAACAATGAGTGGTGAAACAGCAGTAATCAGGAAAGTATATGGTCTATAAATATAGGGTGAGCCAAAAAACCGTACTTTAGCGTTTTTTGGCGAAAATTTTTCAAACATCGCATGAAAATACCCAAAAAAAATTTTCACTAAAAAACGCAAAAGTACGGTTTTTTTGGCTCGTTCTGTACTAAAATTTTCAAAGAGAGATGCCTCTTACCTAGCTCGTGCATTGTATGCGGCATCACCAAATACAGATTTCATTCCTTCCAAATTATGAAAGATAAAAAGAGAAACATTGGCTAAGAGTAGAAATGTGATAAACTGCTTTCCTGGTTTTTCAGCTATAGCTTTTTCGCTTAATGCGCGCAGCCTAAATTGACATTGAATATAGGGTGTATCGAAAAAATCGGAATTTGAGCGATTTTTTCATGTTCCAACACTTCCCTAACCCTGAATCAGGGAATCGGAGTGTATTGAAGCGAAAATTATTTAAAATTTTCGATTTATGCTTTAATATACACACTCCGATTCCCTGATTCAGGGAAGAGTTTTTCTAACTTTTTTTTGCGTTCTATACCCAAATTTTACCTCGTTGACAAAAGAATAAATATTGTTTGTATAATCACTTGCACCATTCTGATAGTGAACACGAATAACATATAGGTCTCCAACTTATCCTTGTCCGACTGCATGGCCACCCAACAACTTATGCCCGTACTACAATGTGTTAGCTCACCAAGAACACCTATGCCAAGGAGGATCTCGTCCAAAAACTCGGCATTTGAAGAAACCACTCGTGAATATTGCAATAATCTCATTCTAAAAAATTCGAAATTTTCGTTTTTTTAAATGGCCAGTGGGAAAAGAGTTGCCATTTTTGTTGATGTTCGGAAAAAATTCAATTTTTCGACCAAAATTGATCTTTGTTCTGTAAAAAATCGATTTTTCTGCAAAAATTCAAAAAGTTTGTGTATTACAACGAAAGCATGTTCTCGAAAACTACAACGATTCAGAACATGCCAAAAAAGCAAAAAAATTAACCTATATAGGCCAACAGCGCATCCAAATAGAGTAAAACAAAGCAGCGTCATGTCAGATAAGTGAAATACCAGCAATGCAGATTTGCTATCACTCTTCTGCCAGAATATCGAATAGATCCCGATGGAGATAAAAGATCCGATGAGAAACAATACACCAGTAAAAAGCCCGCCCGAAGATGAACTATAAAAAGTTGGATTGAGATTATAACAATGTGATTCATACCTGCAATCAATTCGCACTTTGCTTTTCCGCTTAGATGTGCCGGTACTTGGATGTGCTCGATGCAAATGATGCTGATCTATGGATCTCCACAACACAAACATAATAGCAGCACCGATCACCGAATACTCCACGATACAAGTTGCCAGAAAAGTGGCTAAATCGCCAAAGTAATCAAACGAGGAGATTTTCAATATGAGTTGAGGCCTCTCCATGGTTATCGTCATATTCCCGGCATTAGTGCTAGCCTAAAAGACTTCGTATAGAAAATACTGGGTGCTCCGAAAAACTGCTTTGGATAATTCATGGTCTGGGAGGCGGTTTCAAGGGTTTTCGATGCACGCAATCGATTTTTCGCATAAAAATACCCCAAATGAGTCATTTTGGAAGAAAAAAAATTTTCGCCAAAAATGACCAAATAGCGGTTTTTTGAAACACCCTGTAATAAAAGGACTCTACCATTTCAGGCATTGTGATGTCCATCATAAAGTGGACATATTCACTGGCCTACAATTTAAAAAATGTTTTTCTTTTTTAAAATGAACCAACCTTATGATCAGACATTTTAGCTGCATGTTTTGCTAACACAAAGCGTATCCACGTCCACAAATTGGTCGCCAATAGATGCATTGTGCCGAGTTTGACTAAGATTTTCGAGCCAACGAATGCAATCTACAAATTTAGGTCGTTTGATGTTTAGGCTAAGGCTTAGGCTAAGGGCCGCCACTAATTCGTGCGGAAATTTTTGACTTCACTAATTTATCACTAATAACATCACTAATTCCGTTCGGACGCGTTCGGACACATCACTAA
>JAQGCP010002470.1:0-10376 GCA_034699885.1 Acrobeloides thornei | reverse complement strand
GTAACTGGTGACTTGTTAAAAGTTAGTTTTTCAGTTTTTTACTAATGGGTTAAAATTACTGCTTAGGAGAAGACTCTAAAAGTTGCTGAGAAAAATGGGATCAATGATTTTAAAGCGAGCAATGGCTGGCTGGATAAGTTCAGAACGCGACATTCGATAGTTTTCAAAAAATTTCAAGGAGAAAAATCAGGAATCGACGAAAGAGCACTGAATCTATGGCTACTATATTTCCCAAAAATTACCCCCATAGGGGTCATCTTTAGAAAAAATAAATAAAATTCCAGGACCCAAAAAATCACAAAAATCCACTTTTCTGGCACCCTGTATATTTTACTTACCACATAAGGCTTGGAAGAGGTTTGTCTTGAAAATACCAATAACTTTTTCTATGGCATGTTTGAGCTCGGCATCTGAAGGGCGGCTTAATTCGGCATGAAATTCTTCTAGCAGTTCAAGGGCACGATGTGCCTCTATAAAAATGATTTTTTATAAATGGAAATTTATGATTGATTTTGGACGGGAGGGGGGGGGGGTAAAATTTCTTCTTAGTAGGGGAAGGGGTGGGTAAATTTTTGATGAGAGGACGGATTGGTCCAATTTTTTGGCATGGGGAACATTTTTTGGGATATTATTTTTATTTGAAAATTTTAATTTTGTTGAAAATGTTTATTTTTTGGGAACAAAATGGAAAAATTAGTCATTTCTCTTTTATAGATACATCAAAGAAAATTCTTGTGAAATTACACAAAACTGATGCTTTTCTCATAAAATTATGAATAAGCAATCAAAATAAAACTTATCATAAATTAGTCACTGTTTGAACTTTAAATTTATAAAAATTCAAAATTTAACAAAAATTTATTATCACTTCAAAAACAATAGGACATAACCAATTTTGACAATTCATTCGATTTTTTGGCCAAAATTTGATTTTATGACCAAAAATCGATTTTTGGCACAATTCAATTTTTGGCCAAAATTCGAATTTTAAAAACGAGTAATGTTATTCGAAATTTGACAAAATTTGAAGAATTCGTAAAAAATCTAAAAATTCGTAAAAAATCGAAAAATATGTTAAAAATTGAAAAATTTTGTCAAAAATCGAATAATTTAAAATAGGAACTTATTTAACCGAGTAGATATTTTATTTAATTGAGTAGATAAAATATTTATCTTATATATTTATTTGAGTAGACAAAGGATAAGCCTAGGGCTAAGCCCAAGGCTAAGCCTAAGGTTAAGTCTAAGCCCAAGGCTAAGCCTAAACATACTCAGATAAATATTTTATCTACTCAAATAAACATATTCGAATAAATATACTCAAATAAATATTATATCTACTCAAATAAATAAAAATCTACTCAAATAATAATATTCCATTTAAAATATAGATAAGTTTTTTAATGTTATGTCCCTAAGCCTTTGAATATAATTTGTAAAAAAATTACAAAATTCTTCTTACCTCCAGATTTTCTGATCGGCATAGTTCCTGAGCAAAAATCAGATCAACCGCAGAGCGGAATAGAAAATCTTTGCAAATAAAAAATTTTTCTTCAAATTTTTTCTTTTCGGCACTCCTCAAAGTGAAAAAAATATTTTTTCAGTTCTCAACTAATAGTAGTAGAAAGAACAATAGAAGCCGCTGAAGGGCCGTTCTTTGCAACGAGAATTTGTGGAATTAGCGAATGAATAGAAAAGTCGAAATAAAGTGTACAGAAACGGACGTCGATGACTAAGACTTTTCTCTTCTTGGCGGCGGTCTTTGCGCACCTCACGGACAGTTCTTCTTCTCCTTCTTCTTCTTCAATCGGTGATGGAAAACAAATTTGAGGACCGAAAGAGATGATGATGATTCTCTCTTGGTGTTCTATACGAGGTTCGGGTGGTGGTTGAGAGAGACACGGCTCACCTGAAAGTTAAACAAAAGGTCAAACTTCCGATTTTGAAGATTATAAAAATAGTGACACGGAGTGTAATAATTTTTCGCGCGAAAGTGTAAAAATAATAAGAAACAATTTTGGCCACATGGTGCAGGAGCAAGTGCATAGTGTATCTTTAAAAAAACTTTTTAAAGACGCATAGAAAACCCCCTATACATTTCCCGTGAAAATTTTTTTCGCTTATATATAGTTCGTTTCCGCCTATAAAAGAAAAAAGTCCTGATCGACGGCCAAGTGGTTCATCGTGTACGCATCATCTGTATTGACCCCGAGGTCTCAGGTTCGAATCCATCTAGCTTCAAAAATTAAAAAATTTAATATTTCACCATCTTGTTCCTCGCATAAAAATACCCATATGCAAAAATTTTCATCAATTTTGAATGTCGCAAAAAGAAAACGATGCCAGATGGACTCGAACCTGAGATCTCGGGGTCAATACAAATGATGCGCGCGCCTTTGACCACTTGGCTATCGCGGAATTTTGGGCACACTACAATAAACGTTTCCATCGAAAGTTACTTTACCAAAATGATCACGAATTTTTACGACGCATGGTAATAAATCTCGGCACGCAACATACATATACCAAATTACAGGTAATAAACGAAAGTTTCGGGCAATGTCCTTGAGAGAAGAGAAAGATAAAAATGCGAAAAATCGGACTCAGGTTTTCGATTTTGCTACTTTGTTTCAAAAATAGAGAAAATCGAGAAAAAAAACTTGTTTTCTCTACCAAATTCACATACCCATAGTCAAGTGGATAGGATGCCAGACGCCGGCAATGAAGGGCGAGTTCGATCCCGATTGGGACAAATTCTTTTTGAAGGGTTCAAAATTTGTGAAAATTTTGCAAATTTGGAACTACTACTCAATAGGGGACCACCCACGTGAAAAATTTTTCGAAATTTCTTTTCTGGAAATGATCCCTCTAGGGATAAAAACATGTGGGATTTAACATTTTCAAGCAAAAACATGCTTCCCCAATTCAGGGAAGGCGTATTGTGTATTGAAGCGAAAAGTCACAAAAACCCAAAAGGGGCTGTTTTTAGGCAAAAATTGCATTGTTGCGACTTTTCGCTTCAATACACAATACGCCTTTCCTAAATCAGGGAAGCGTTTTTTCTCTTCGAAAATATCAAATTCGGATTCCCCACATGTTTTTATCTCTAGAGGGGTCATTTCCAAAAAAAATTTTCGAAAAATTTTTCATGTGGGTGGTCCCCCTGCTGTGTAGTAGCTCCAAAAAAATCTACATACGTGCAAATTTCCTCCCCCTTATTAGTCCGAAAATCAAGGAGTGGCAATAAGGTGTATAAAAAGCCAAATATGGAAGGAAATACAGCGCGTAAAGACCGATACATGAAGATGATGCACAAAAATATGAACGCTCGAATCGATTACGTGTCAAATCGAGCCGGCGGGGGATGGCCCGGCCGCTGTGCGCCACACGATCTTTCTTCTTTTTCTTCACCTTCTTTTTTCCAACCACCTTCATTCCACGGCCACCTTCGACGGCGGACCGTTCAACGGACGGCGCTGGAATACAACCAAAAATGGAATATAACACCGAAAAAAAGATGGAAAGAAGGAAATGGAAATAGCGCCGATAAACGGTGCCCAATAACAACAAAGATATTGGAATGTGCACTTTTTATAGTAAGGAAAATGTGACAAACAAGTAAGTAGAATATGGAAATTTGTTGTTGTTTTGATATTAAAATTAAGGGTGTGGAAAAAATATAAACAAAAAAGATAATAAAAAATTACTTTATAAAGAAATATAAACAGCTTACATGAAATTTTTTCCAAAATATAAGACGGTAAATAACTTTTAATTTGAAGCGGGATTCGAACCCGCAACCTATAAATTATAAATCTGTCACTTTAGCCACTCGGCCATGAGTCAAACCATGATATGGTACTCGTTTTGAAGCGCTCGGCGAGCTGACAAGGAATGTTTTAGACATGTAAAATCGATTTTTTCTAATTTTGGTAGGAAGTTGTTACGTGATGTTTTTCTTAACACTTTACCACTGCGCTACGAGTTCATCGTATGCGGGCTATTTTTTTCTTTTGGGCATAAACGGACTATAATTTTGCTACATTCCCAAAATTGACTATTTTTAGAACATCTTTTCCAAGAATAGAAAATTTTGTTTCCAGTTTACCCTTATTGTTTACTATTAAAAAATAGAACACGAATCAAAAAATGCACAATCAAATAAAATGAGTGAATGAATAACGACCGGTTGGTTGAAAAGAAAGGCAAAAGTTTGAAGTTCGAGTGTTATTGTTGCAATGGAATGTCAAAAAAGTCAACATGCGGAAAAAACTGGTTGACTCATTTGTGATTTTTGATACAAGACTCTCTTCAAAAATTTTGAAGAGCATGACGACTGAGCAGGAAAAAACGTGTCAACAAAAAATCGTCCGTAATCAATTTTTTGTAAGTCGTCTAGCCAAGGAAGGGAAAAAATGCACATTGTCTCCTTAAATTTGTGGGCTGGTCCTTTAAATTATGCATCCCTGCGTGGTCGTCTTGACGGGAAAATTATAGTCGATTTCGCAAAGAAAAATAAAGAAACCATCAAGAAAAAAGTTCACATGTGATGGCCAAGTGGATGAGGAAGCTGAGACCGAAAATGGGCCCTCGAAGCCCCCTTGGCCCCTTCGGAAGGCCTTGGGAGTCGGGGCCTCGGCCACCAATGGGGTCCGAAGAGCCTGAAATTTGTGCCCCTTCGGGGGCCCTAGGGGTGGGGTCTAGGGGGCCCAGGCCTCAGTAAGGCTGAGGGGTGGGGCCAAGGGGGCTTCGAGGTCATTTTCGGTCTCAGCTTCCTTATCCACTTGGCGGACTTTTTTCATTATGGTTTCTTCATTTTCCTTTGCGGAAATCGACTATAATTTTCTCGTCAAGATGACCACGCAGGGATCATGATTTAAAGGACCAGCCCACTAGAAAAAAAGTTGCCATAATATGTGCCGAGGGGGCCGGGGCTTTGGGGGCCGAGGCTCCAAACCCCAGGGCCCTCTCGAAGGCGCTGGGGCCGAGAGGGCGTCGAGGGTCCATTTTCGGTCTAAGGCCTTGGCCCTTTTCGGTCTCTGTAAGAAAGTCGCCCATTCACTCTGGCAAATTAAAAAAATTTATAAAATTTTTTCATAAACTTATATACGTTACTATTTAATACGTAATCCCATAAAAATTTTTTACACCTTTCAAAACATATGGCATGTGCTAAACTTTAGTATCCTTTTCCTAACACATTTCATCTGTAATGCCAATAATCAATCAGAAACGTTGATCAAAAAGTTTCAAATGTGAAAAGAAAATTACGCGACATTCATTCAATCACAAATATTTGTTAGCCGAAAAATAGAAGCGAGAAGAGTTTCTTTTCCGCTTTTCCACACCGATTGCCCAATCCTATTGTTCAAATCTAACAAAATTGTTGTGTGAGAAACGTTCGAAAAATGAAAAGGACACCTCGAAAAACTGGACGATGGAAAATGTATGTGTGTGCATAGGCAAGGTGAGTCAGATGAGAGACACCCCACGAACGGCCAAAAACAGGTAGCAGGTAGCAAAAACAGGCACGAGGCCAAAACCAAGACATTTGTGTGGCTATGAGCAAGAGCCGAGATTGAGTTTAAGATAACAAAGAGGCTAGAGAGAAGCCTGAACGACGGAAATAATTGAAAATCAGAGAAAATAGTGGGGTAAAAGATTGACGAAAACGAGATAAAAATCAGGAAAAGTGAGAAAAGCTCGGCCTTGATGAGTTGAATGAAAAAGTTGTGAGATTTTTTTATGACAGGTATGACAATCGAAAACTAATATTATTTTAGAAATTTTTTTTAAAATTGTCAAAAAGTGAAATTCGAGTAAGATAGTTGATTAAAAATGTCGTATATCAATTTTCAATATTGTGTGCGATCAAGAATATTTTTAGCCGTTTCCGAAAAATAAAATAGCTTCCAAAAATTTTTGGATGCTCAAAAATTCACTTTAATTATTTGTTCTTTTTCGTAGACAAATGTCGTTTTTATTAAGAAAATTGGAAAAAAATGGTATTTTTCAAAAAATATCTTGGTAACCCAAGAGGAAAAATTTTCAACTTTTTCAGTAACGGGGGTCCCCCTCCCATGGTAACATTTTTTACAAAATTGGAGGAAATTCGAAAATTTAAAAACGAGTAATGCAATTTGACTAAACGAGACGAGACGAGACGAGTGAAACGAGGTATATCTTGTACCAAAACGCTAAGGAATCACATGGCCGAGTGGTTAGTGTGCCAGGATTAAATTAAAATTTTACTTTCAAGGTTACTATCACACTGACAACGAATCTAGTCCATTTTTCAAATATCCCAATAATTGTACCTTTCCTATTCCAAATGTTCATAGAAATCATAACCAAGTGTGCTTTATGTCACGTAGGAAACAAAACACTTTTCGTACGGTACTTTTCGTATGCTACTTTTCATACATCACCTTTTGTACATCACGTTTCGTACAGAACTTTTCGTACAATTATTTTTCATACAAACTTTTCGTTGTACTAACGAAACTCGTTGTACTAACGAAAAATAATTGTACGAAAAGTACATGTAAAATTTCGTACGAAAAATAATTGTACGAAGAGTACATGTACGAAAAGTTTCGTACTAGAAATAGTTGTACGAAAAGTTCGTACTAGAAATATTTGTACGAAAAGTTCGTACTAGAAATTTGTACACAAAGTACCGTACGAAAAGTACGTACGAAAAATAATTGTAAAAGAATTGTATGAAAAGTCTGTACGAACCACAATTGTACGAAAAGTTATACTGCCGTTCAAATAAGACCCACAAGAGTGATTTCGGATGTAAAAGTTAAAATTTCAAAAGTTGATAACCTGGTTCGAAATACCTATACCCATATTTTTGGTACTGGAGGGAGAGGGATTTGACTGGTACAAATAAGTTTTTGCCTTTTCTTAAAAGCTCTCCAAATCATCTAGTTTTTTGGCCTCGGGGGTTTTTCGACATCGGGAACAAGAATCTGAAGGAGTTTTCCAATTTTGGCTTCCGAAAGTTACCCCTACAAGGATTATACCTCCTATAGCTTAAAGTTTTGAAGGTGGTATACCCCTTGTTAAGTAACTTGCACGGCCAAAATCGGAAAATTTCTTCAGAAAATTTGATCAAAAATGTTGCATTTTCTATGCAATTTCTAAATTTTGATTTCTACCCCAATTTCGTTTCGATTTCGACCTTTCCGCATCACTAATAGTTACCTGGATCTGTCCGAGAATATGCATATAAACAAACATCTTGCCCTTTCCACCGGGTTTCATTCATTTCTTGTCAAACAAAACCCTGTGTTCAAGCAAGCGATCCAAAACCGCGTGGACAAATCATACACACACGGCGAACGAAGAAATGGACGGGCATTGGCGAAAGCTCGCTTCGTGCGAACGACAATGCACCTCTCTTCCTTAGCACTTACAAAACCGTGCTGTTGCTATCTTGCCAAGAAAAAATCACGCGGAAAAAGTGATAGAGACAAGGTGAACGAAGGTGCCTATACACATTCTTGGCGTCCACTTTCTTCTCAAAGAAAAGGGGAGAGAAATTTCTTTCGTTCAGGCATTTTCATTGGCCGAAAGCTATAAAATGACCAGCAACTAGAAAGATAGAGGAATTTTTGGAGAGGCGAAGCGGTCTTGAATCAGCAATGGACGGAGGTGAAAATGTACCATGAAAAGTCGCGATTTCCTTTTGGAAAAGTTTTGTACGAAAACGTATAATTTGTGTTCTGCGCAAATAGAAGTGATTTGTAGTTCGCTCAGTGACTTACAAGGAATAGTAGCTAACTATCAGTCAGGGATTTTTAAAATTCCAACGAAAAATGAATCAGGGTAAAAATATAAGAAATATGTCACAAAAATTTTTTGCTATGAGCACTAGGAAGAATGAGAAAAAATATTTAAAAAAAATTAAACTTTCAAGTGCAAAAAAATTAAGTTTCAACCAGGGTTTGAACTCGAAACCTTTATCGCCATAGACCGGAGCGTTAGCCACTGAGCCAAGATCAATTTTTTTCATTTTTCGTTAAGAAGCAGTAAATACGTTTTGGAAAAAAAACTAATTTTACGATGTCTCAAGGAGAAACCATGCTGTATTAAGACTCGGGAATGCAAGACGAACACCGTTTTCTTGTCTTTGCTACAGAAAGAAACTTACAAGGAACACTCGCAACTTGATACACTCCGATTTTGTTTGAGTTATCATGCCCAAGTCAGATAAGGGGTCAAAAAAATCGATTTTTTGAAATTTTTTCAAATCTTTTCAAAAACGATTGGAAATTGTTGGGCATAGTCAAAAACGGTGAAATATGAAGTTTTTGCGAAAAAACAAGTCCGATGATTTCGTCAGAATTCCCCGTGGAAATCCCAACCCTGCTTCTTAGAAGTTGTACGCAACGCGGAAATTGTGTCCTTTGATGGCATCTTTGATGTAATTTGGGCACATAGGGATTTCGAAAATTGCCCCAAACACATAGAATAATGGGTGGGGGACTTTTGCGCCCTCACATATGCTCAAGGACACTTCCCCACTCGACTTTTGAGCAACCAATTTTTGCGCCCCGACATTTGAGCTCTATAATTGCACAACGACATTTGTGCCCGTACATATGCGCGCTAATAATTGCGCTCCTATATATGCGCGCTAATAATTACGCCCCGACATTTGCGTCCCAACATTTGCGCACCCGACTTATGCGCCCTTTTCCGTTTTTAAAATTTTCGGCTCTTTTTGAAAGATATTTTACAAGTAGGGTGTGCAAATGTCGGAGCGCAATTATTAGAACACATATGTCGGGGCGCAAATATCGAGGCGCATAAGTCGGGGCGCAAATGTGAAAGTGCAACTGTCAGGTGCGCATATGTGAGGGCGCAAAATTACCCCCACACAAATTAGTTAACCAATTCATAACGAACAATCTAACCACTATGAAGACACGATTTTTGCAACACTTTTTTAAAGCTTTGCCTTACTTAAAAAAGATAAGTTAACCAGCGTTTGTCAAAAATTTAAAGTTAAAAATTATCTTTTAAACTATAAAAATTCCTATAGCCACACTTTTGACCATGAAAGCTGTCCATTGTACTACGACTTATGTCCAGTTACCTAGGAAACACATCCTTGGATTTTTGGTTAGTGAAATTTTCGAACTCCCGTGCACGACATCAATACACTATAACTAATTATTTTATTGAGCAGAGCAGAATATGAGAAAAGATGTGAGCTTTTGTGCAGATTCCAAAGGTGCACGAAAGTTGCTCCAAACGCATAAATTAGTTGAAAATCTCGAGATTAAACGCCCGATTAGAGAGGAACCCCGCTGGGTGACCTTCTAACTCGGGTCATAAAAACGTAAAAATATTAGTTGCAATCGATAGGAGGTGCTTATAAAAAATTTAATTGAAAAAAAAGAAATTTACTAGGCATAATAGAAATGTCATTCCTAGTATCTCATCTAGTCATTTTTGAAAGCATTTATAAACATGCCTGTCTGGCCGAGTGGTCTAAGGCGCTGCGTTCAGGTCGCAGTCCTCTTCGGAGGGCACAGGTTCGAACCCTGTGGCAGGCAAAATTTTTTGTTTTTTGTAAAAAAATTAATTTATTATAACTACTACAAAAAATGGAGCTCTTCGCCCTGGGGAGACGCAATCAACAGGATTCTAAAAACTGATACTTTTTTGAAGTAATTTCATATCCTCTAAAGGCCCACATACCCGAAAATTTTTGTTTTTATGACTCACCCCCTCCCCCTCCGCAGATTGGCGACCTTTTTTTTTAGTTGTCATCGGCCCGGGGACCGATGACCTACCCCTCCACCCCGTGACACATGACCTACCCCCACCCTATGACCTGCCCCCCCCCGGTAAAATTTTACCGGGGTTGTGCAACTGTGCTTAGGCCTAAGCTTAGGCTTAACCTTAGCCTAAGCCTAAGCCTAAGCCTAAGCCCAAGCCTAAGCCTTTGGAGGATATTTTTCCATAAGTTTTTGAGATCCTGTTGATTGCGTCTCCCCAGGGGGAAGTGCTCCAAATTTTTTTACCACTCAATAAAACACACTATATAATCTGTGTGGCACGAAGCCAATCCAAATAAACAAGCAACCCAGATTGTTGACTAGCCGTCTTGGTGCATTCTTGTCATTTCGATGTCGCTTCTTTCTTGACTTAGGCCTTTGCACCCGTGCACAACGAAAGTCGAGAAATCGCTCTCAGCTCTCGTATTTGCATACGGCATTCCAGTTGTGGCCTTATGTATTTGTTCAAGGGCATGAACCGGAGAGCTCACTTAACCTTGTAGATAACACACCGACATAACTGGGAGAATCTTCACTTTTATTTATGGTCAATAGAGGGTCTTTATTCTAGAGAAAAAT
>JAQGCP010002469.1:0-10377 GCA_034699885.1 Acrobeloides thornei | reverse complement strand
TTTTTTTCACTACATGGTTTTTTCTATCGTAGATTTTATTTTTAAAACAATTCCGATACGAAAATCCCATTGAAAAGTCGATTTCTGAAAACCGGTGGCGGTCCCTACCTATACTTTAAAAATTTTCATACAAAAAATGATTTAAAATTTTCTTCAAAAAAAGGTAAACCTAAATACTCGTACAAGTCTCAACCAAAACTAGATTACCAACAAGAAAGTTTTCACAAATTGATCAGAAAACAATCCTTGGCAATGTGTTTAGCTTTTATGAGGATTATGACGCAAATTAATGTAATAAAATAAAATTCCATTTTTGCCCAAAATTTTGATTGACAATATTGTTTAGTAAATTTTTAATTCAGAAAAACATGTTTTTATCAATTTTGGCCGATTTTATGTATAAAATTTTTTTTGAGATCCAATTTTTAAGTTGCAAAAAATTGAAAAATAAATTATTCTCGCATTAGTTTTGAAATTTTAAAGATTTCCGTTTCCAGGGGCCAATAAATTTGCTTGTAAAATTTCTATTTTACACTTTTTTCAATGGAATTTTCTAGCCTGTCTAAAACACCCTAGATAATTTTTCCGACCAAAATTCGATCCTGACAGATATATTAGGGGGATGAAGCGATTGAAATCCAATTGCTCAGTTCGCGCTTAAAATCTAGCATATTGTTTATTTTTTAATTTCATTTACCAAGTTTTTTCTAATTTTCGATTTTTAAGCTTTAATATGGAAAAAGAAAGAAAGAAGGTTCTTGAATTGAGAAAAATTGAACGTAACTATCAGGAGAAATGGGAAAATGCAAAAATCTTTGAAGAAGATGCTCCAAGGTTGTTTTGAATGTTTTTAGATAGTTTAAATACAGCCAATGCCGTAGGTAGAGTGATAAGGGTTAATTAATCCCCCTTCCCAACTAAAATTCCAAAAATGCATTGAAAAATGATGATTTTGCGGAAAAAATCAGAAATTTTTGAGAAAAATCCATAAATTACTCCCCTAAAAAATTTTATGCCTACGGCACTTAATATAGCGCCCAGTTTTTAAATTGAAAATTGTTTTTTGGTACTATTTCGGGATAGAGGATCAAAATCATGGGAATGAAATTTTTTTAAGGTTTTTTGTCTAAAAATATCTCCTCTAGGGTTAATTTTAGGCAGAGAATCTGATAAGAGCATTTTCGATATGCCAAAACGTCAGATAAAAGCATAGACAAATTTATTATTGCTCATGCTATTTTAGCTACAGTAGCTGTAGTCAGAAAATTTTTCTATAAAAATTATGGTCATAGTAAAATTGCCTACTGTTTTAGTTCATCTAAAATGTTTTTTCGAATTTTCATTACCCCTAGAGGAGTTATTTTTTTAAAACTTTAAAAAATTTTATTTTCATGATTTTGGTTTTCTATTCCGAAATAGTACCTGTTTTTTATTTATTTAAAAATAGTACTAATTTTTAGCTTCAAAATTTGGAATGTCCCTTTTTTTACATTAAGTTGATTGTGTTGGATAATTTTTTATTTTAGCGATAATGAAAATTTATCAAAGTATATGGTAACGTTTCCCTATCCTTATTGTAATGGTCGACTGCATCTTGGACACATTTTTACTGTTTCAAAATGCGAGGTGAAAATTTTCGTGCTTTTTTGGCGTGGAAAATCAATTTGTTTAGTTTGCTGTCGGATATCAACGAATGCAACAGAAGAAGACACTGTTTCCATTTGGGTTTCATTGCACCGGCATGCCGATAAAAGCATGCGCAGATAAATTGGCCTACGAAATAAACACCTATGGAATGCCGCCGAATTTTCCGAATATTGAAGAAATTATCGAAGAGCAAAGTATTGAAGCCGAGTTAGCTAAAAAGGAGAAAGCGAAAAAAGTGAGCGTGTTTAAATTTGAAAAAAAATTGATTTTTGAGCACAAAATGAGTTTAAATTTGCTTTTTGTGCAAAAGTTTGATCAAAAATAAATGTTTTATCTAAAACTTGGTCCAAATATCGATTTCTGCAACCAAATTTTCAAAATCGGCTTGTGCCTTACATTTTATTACAATATGTTTTCAGAGTAAAGCTGTAGCCAAAGCCGGAGCATCTAAATTCCAGTGGGATATTATGAAGTCTCTGAATATGACAGACACTGAGATAGTACAATTTGCCGATGCCAATTTCTGGCTAGACTATTTTCCACCGCTCTGCCAAGAGGATCTCAAAAAGATGGGACTCAAGGTCGACTGGAGGAGAAGCTTTATTACGACTGATAGAAACAAATATTATTCTTCTTTCGTGGAGTGGCAATTCCGAAAGTTGAAGGAGGGCGGATTTATCGATTTTGGAAAAAGGTGCTAATTCAAAACTTGGAATCGATTTTCAGTTTAAATTTTGATGAACATTTATTTTTGGGCGCATAAATAGATGAGATTTCGACATTTCTGATCAAAAATTTATTTTTCAGCTCAAATTTTGATGAAAATCGATTAAAAAAAGGTGAAATTTTTGACGAAAAATTGATTGTTTAGCTCAAAATTGGGTGAAAAATCGATTTCTTGGCTCAAAAATTTACATTTCCGCTCAAAAATGGACTTTTAATCTCAAATTTATGTGAAAAATCGATTTTTCAGATAAAAATTTGATGAAAAATTGATTTATAACTCTCAAAATTTATTGATAAATCGATTTTCTGAGCACAATTGACAAATATTAAACATTTTTTACTGTTCAAAAATTTTCAGATACACGATTTTCTCGCCCAAAGACGGCCAGCCTTGTATGGACCACGATCGAGCAAGTGGTGAAGGCGTCGGCCCACAAGAATATACTCTCGTTAAGTTGGAAATCTTGGATCCAAAACCGAAAATTCTTGCAGCTGTGGTGAAACCGGTGTACTTGGTCGCCGCAACTCTACGCCCCGAAACGATGTACGGCCAGACAAACGTTTATCTACACCCTGACATTGCGTATTCTGCGTTCTATGCTGGACCGGAAGAAAATGAAGTGTTTATCGCCACCAAGAGAGCTGCCAGAAATTTGTCTTATCAGAATTTGACCAATGAATTTGGAAAAGTGAATTTTGTTGAAGGCCTGGAGAAAGTGTACGGAAAAGATTTGTTAGGTGCTGCTTTAAAAGCTCCATTGGCGGCGTACGAGAAGGTTTATGCCTTACCGATGTTAACGATAAAAGATGAAAAGGGCACAGGAGTTGTCACTTCTGTACCATCAGGTGATTATCTTTTTGATTTTTTTAGGATGTTAAATATTTAAGCTGTATTTTGTATTTTTTATAATCTTAAAAATTGAATATCTTTTCTTTTTTAGATGCACCAGATGATTTAGCGGCGTTGAACGACCTGAAGAAGAAAAAACCGCTGCGCGAAAAATACAACATTACGGACGAGATGGTTATGCCCTATGTGCCTATACCGATTATCGACATTCCTGAGTATGGAAATTTGGCTGCTGTGACGATGGTTGAGAAGCTGAAGATAGAGAGTCAAAATGAAAAAGAAAAACTGGAAGAGGCCAAGCGGGAAGTGTACCTGAAAGGGTTCTACGATGGAATTATGTTGGTTGGAGAATATAAGGGACGAAAAACCGCTGATGTCAAGAAGCTCATACAAGAAGATTTAATTAAGAAAAATTTGGCTGTGAAATATGTGGAGCCTGAAAAGACGATTATTTCCCGTTCTGGAGATGAATGTGTTGTCGCATTGTGCGATCAATGGTATATGTTTTGTTATTCTTTAAAAATCAAATTTTTGCCTAAAAATTGAATTTTTGGTTGAAAATTTATTTTTTTGAATCTATAAAAAATTGATATTTTGGCAAAAATCAAAAAAAATTTTCAGGTACTTGAAATATGGCGATGAAAATTGGAAAAATGAAGCAAAGCGTGCTCTTTCGCAGATGAACACTTACAGCGATGAAGTCCGTCGCAATTTTGAACACACTATCGATTGGCTACATGAATACGCTTGTAGTCGTTCATACGGCTTAGGTAGGAGTATACGCAGGACCATGATCAAGCCTGCCTTGCACTCAGGCTAGAGCTGGAAAAACCGAACCGAAATCACATGTTTGAAAAATCGAAAGAAAAAATTGACCGAAACCGATGGTTAAAAACTAAACGATACGCAGCCCTACGGTGTTAAAACTCAATCAATCCAACGACCTTGGTTGGGTTTTGTAAAAAGCTTTTTTACCAAAGATGTTTAAACTTTTCCATTTTTTGTAACAAAAATCGTAATTTTTTGATCATTTTTAGCTTAAAAACGGCCTTTTTTGAAAAAATTTTAAATTTTTTTGAGCTCAAAAATTGATATCTGAGTAATTTTGTATATTTAGAATTTTTATAGGGACCAAACTTCCGTGGGACCCACAATATTTGATCGAATCGCTATCTGACAGCACAATTTATAACTCTTATTACACTGTGGCTCATTTGTTACAGGCGTCGTTGGATGGAAAAGTTCCTGGTCCACTGGGAATTAAGTAGGTTATTTTTAACAACAGTTTAGTACTAGTGTGAAACAGGGGACCCATTCACTATTTTTTTAAATATTTCAAAAATATCATCATAGATAAGCAATAGAGGAAGCATTTTCACGTTTCAAAAGTGCGATTTTAAATTTCTCGCATAAAAATACCTTTATAAGATATTTTTGAAAAATATTTTAATATCTTGAGTGGGTCCCTGTTTCACACAAGGACCAATAATTTTTCAGACCCGAACAAATGACAGATGCATGTTGGGACTACATCTTTTTACACTCCGACTACGATTCCACCAAAATGCCGATTGAGAAGCCGAAGCTAGACAAAATGCGCCAAGAATTTGAATATTGGTACCCTGTGGACATGCGAGTTTCTGGCAAAGATCTAGTCCAAAACCACCTGACTTTCTTCCTCTTTAATCATGTTGCTATTTGGAAAGATCAACCGAAGAAATGGCCTAAAAGTATCCGAGCGAATGGTCATTTGTTGTTGAACAACGAGAAGGCGAGATTTTAAGCTACTTTTTGTAATTTTAGATTTTTTAGATGAGTAAGTCTACTGGGAATTTTCTGACCTTAGTAGATGCTGTTGAGAAATTTGGAGCTGATGGTATGCGACTTGGATTGGCAGTAAGGTTTTTTTAAATATGTAAAACTTGATTTTTGCGCACAAAAAATAAGTTTAATTCCTTACATGAAATTAATTTTGTGTACAAATATTGTCTCGATTTCAGACCTTGGATCTATTTCGGGGTCAAAAATTTGCAAAAAATCAATTTTTGGTCCCAACATTGGGTCCGAAAATGTATCAAATTCAGATTTTGGCCAAATTGTTATCAAAAAATCAAAATTTGATCCCAAAATTGGGACAAAATTTTGTTTTAAATTCATACATAGGATCCTTTTTGGGGTCAAAATTTGGCAAAAAAAAATTAAATTTTGATCCCAAAATTTTGTTTCAAATTATAACATGGGCTCTTTTTGGAGTCAAATCAAATTCAAATCTTAGATCAAATTTAGAGTCAATTTTTGATCAAAATCTAATTTTTTTAAATTTAAAATTTAGGACGCCGGTGATGGTGTAGAAGACGCAAATTTCGTGTTTGACATGGCAGATGCAGGAGTTCTTCGCTTGTACAACTTCTTGACGTGGGTCAAAGAAATGGTTGAGCTGAAGAAAGAGGCCAAATTTCGAACCGGCGAGAAATTGTTCATCGATCGTGTTTTTGAAAACCAATTGAATCGATTCCTTCGTTTGGCCACCGATCAATACGAACTTACGAATTTTAAAGAGGCTTTGAAATATGGCTTCTTTGAGTACCAAGTATATTGATTTTTATCATTAAAAATTGGATGAAAATATTAAAATTCTTTTTAATTTTTTTAGTCAGCCAGAGATTTTTACCGTGAAGTTTGTGGAGGTGAAACAGGAATGCACGAAGAACTGGTCTTCCAATTTATTGAAACTCAAGCGAAAATTTTGTCACCAATTTGTCCACACGTCTGTGAAGAGATTTGGAGTATTATCGGAAAAGTTAGTCCTTGTATTGATTAAAATTGATTTTTTGGGTCTCAAAATTAACTCTGACGAAATTTTACTCAAAATTGAATTATGTGTCCAAAACCGATTTTTTATACCAATTTTAATTGTTACAAATTTTCAGGAAGGCTTCATTATCCAGGCTAAATGGCCAGAAATTGGAGAAACGGACGAAATCTTGCTTAAAGAAGGCCAATTTTTGGAGTCTTCTGTACGAGATTTTCGACTGCGTTTATTGGCTTTATTGAACCCGAAAAAGAAGACGCCTGGTCAAACCATCAATCCACCTACTAAAGGAAACATTTATGTGGCCGAGAAATATCCATCGTGGCAGAACACAGTCCTTGGCGTTTTGAAAGAACTGTATAACGTAATTTTTGTGTTGAAAAATGTTGAGATCAAAATTGCCTAAAAAAATAGATTTTTGAGGTCAAAATTGTCAGAAAAAAATTTTTGAGCTTGAAATCGGATTAAAAATTGATTTCTGAGATATGGTTCAAAAATCTATTTTTATGCACCAAATTGACTCATAAATATATTTTTGAGCTCAAAATTGGTCGCAACCTAATTTTTTACTCTAAAATTAAATTTATGCTAAAAAATCAGTATTTTTAGGAGAATAACAACGAATTCCCGGACAACAAAATCATCTCCCAAAAGTTGAATTCCATGGAGAGCTTGAAAAAGCTAGCAAAGAAAACCATGCCGTTTGTCCAAATGATTAAAGAGAGTGTGCGAGAGCAGGGAATTGGCGCCATTGAGCAGACGTGTCCATTTGACCAGCTGAGAGTCTTGAAGGAATGCACCGAATATCTGAAGAACACCCTGTCCATTCAAGAAGTCCAGATTTTGCCGGTTGATGAAGAAAAGTTGGATCCGAGTGTTGTTGAAACGATTACACCAGGGAAGCCGTTTGTGAAATTTGAATAAATTTTCTATTTATGATATCATTGTTCTGTTCGTTATTGTTGTTGAAATAAATTATTTTAATAAATTTGATTTTTTTGTATGTTATTTCATTGAATATCTGATTTTTATGATGTTATTTTATATACGAGTTAAAAGGATAGATCTTGTTGCCGGGAAGTAGCGCTTTCTTATCCAAAATTGGCAACTCCCAGCTTGGCGCAGGCATATAGCGAGAGGAGACAATTGCCCCCCCCCCCCCGAGATCGAAAAAAGAAAAATTTTCGTAATGGTTCTCCTTATGTTGCTGTCCAGAATTGTTGAAAAAAATAATTTTTAAAAAATATGCTTAATTATTAAGTGTATTTAAAAAAGAAAGATTCTTTATAGCTCTACGAGACGAACAAAATGACACAAAAATTATCCAATTTGAAATGGTTTTAGGTTATTGAAACGAAAACATGAATCAGAGTTTTCGTTTCAATAACACAAAACAATTTTCAAATTAGATAATTTTGGTGTCGTTTTGTTCGACTTGTCGAGCTATAAAGAATTCATCTTGCTTTTTTAAATACACATAATAATTAAGTTATTTAAAACAAATTTAAAATTCATGGTTTTCGTGTCAATATTCAGACACATTCAACCGTTTTGAGACGCCGTAAAGGCTCAAAAGGAGGACAGAGGTGTCAAAAAGTGGCATTTGCCTCCTTTTAGGGGGCGCTATAACATCCCTAGTGTAGTTAGGCCCTTTTTTGGTACCTTAAAAATGAAACATTTAGAAAATTTTTGTCCACGTGGTAAATAACGCCAGCCCGAATTTTTTTGTTATTTTCACATACTAGACATCCTTTTTGAAAAATATGACGATTTTTTAATGGAAAATTTTGGATATGTTTGAACATAGAAACTTCGGAATTATGTCACAATCAAAAGAAACTCAAAGCATATCAATACACAAGGAAATTAACCTATCAAATGGGCAGATCTCAGTTTTTCATCAGTTGCTCGCATCTTCATGTGGGTCACTGTTGACTGCTTTATTAAGTAAGTCATAGCTTAGTCATCTCTAGCGAAGAAGAGAGTGGGTTTTTTTGAGTCTAATTCCACATTGCTGGAGAGGGTGGGCATGGCCACACTAAAAAAATTCTGATTAGCTGCGATTATGGGTCGAAACTTTTGTTAGCTGTTGTAACATCAAAATTTTTTAGTGACTCCTATGGACGTAGTAAAGGTCCGACTTCAAACCCAAGTCAAACCTTTGGCCAGAGGGGACTGTTTTCTATTTTCGAATGGACTTATGGACCATTTATGTGTTAGTTGCCAAGAGCCGCATAATATGGTTAAATGTGAATGGTACAACCGACCGGGACATTTTAGTGGAACCTTGGTAGGCACAAGAAATTATGATGTTGTTAAAGCGTAGTTTTAAGGATGCGTTTATAAAAATTTCGAGAACTGAAGGAATTCGATCGTTGTGGAGTGGTCTTTCGCCTACTATGTAGGATTTTGAAAATATAAAAATTGACACTTGGACACGTTATCCTGCGAAAATAGCTAAGTCAAAAGCCCCGTGCTCCCGGTACTTTTTATGGTACAAAAAATCCATTTTTTCAGTTTGAGTGCAATCCCATCGACGGTGTTCTATTTTACGGTGTATGATAACATGGTATATTATCTACGGAGGAAATTTTCAGACAGTGTGGCAGCTCCCTTATTAGCTGGGGCTTCGGCAAGGGCCATCGCCGCTACGTTGGTCTCACCTTTGGAAATGATCCGAACTAAAATGCAGTCAGAGCAGCATACCTTTTCAGGTACGCGAGAAAAAAATTGTCACTTTATTAATTTTTAGTCCTAAGAAAATCTATCAAAGACTCGATACGACAAGATGGAATTTTTATATTATGGCGTGGATTAGTGCCAACTTTATTGAGAGATATTCCATTTTCAGGTCATTTATTAATATTTTTAATTTAAAAATCCATTTGTATAACGTAAAAATGGGTCAAAAAAATGGATCAAAAAATTTTTGGTCCCATTTTTTACGTTATAAAATCCATTTATTTTTTCTTAGTTTTTTAATTTTTCAGCTTTCTATTGGGCCTGTTATGAAACAACCAAGAAGAAGCTGCTCGTCTCACTTAATAAAGACCGAACCAATTTTAGCATAAGCTTTATGTCTGGTGCATTCTCTGGGAGTATAGCTGCGGCAATGACCACCCCCTTCGATGTGGTGAAAACGCAACGACAGATAACATTGGGCAAGCTGACACTGGGCCCAGGTGCGAGTAGCGAAACGAATGCCCTGAAGAATCAATCGACGCTCTCAGTTATGAAGGATATTTTACAGCGAAATGGCTATCGAGGATTATTTGCGGGTGTGTAATAATATTATTATATTTGTTTGTGGCTCATATTTTATATTTATTATACAGGGTGGCCCAGAAAAAAGTAGATTAACCAACTCTGTATGTTTGTCAGTGGCGTAGCTAGGGATGGGAGAACCCTTGATGATTCCAGTGCCGTAACTACCGGGGGTAAAGGGTGTAATTACCCCTCTCCCCCACAGTGTTACCCTTGACAAAAATGCATTTTTAATCATTTTAACCCAAAAATAATCAAAACAATCATTTTTTGATTATTTTTAAGCATTTTAAAATCAAGATTCTTGAAATATAGATTTTGAAATCAAACACTGGTTCAAAATAAATTTTTGAACTCAAAATTGGCTTAAAAATCAATTTTTGAAGCTCAAAAATGGCAAAAAATTTATCGCATTGAAATCAAGTTAAAAAAGTTGTTGAGCTAAAAATGGATCAAAATTGATTTTTAAACATAAAAATTGTTTAAATATCAATTTCAAGCTTAAAAATTGATCCAAAAGTCAATTTTATGCTGCTTAAAAAAATTCAAAATTTATAGCTAAAAAATTGAATTTTTAATAAAAAATTTCAAAAATGTGCCCAATTTGTAACCCATAAAAATTCTCATGTTTGAAAATTTCAGGGCTTACACCAAGAGTTGTCCGAGTGGCACCATCCTGTGCGATAATGATCGGAACTTATGAATACTTGAAGTTGCTGTTGAGCAAGAATCCATCTCCACAAAATATATCTTAAAATTAGGAATTTTGTCATTATTAATTTTTACTGTTGTTAAATTTGCATATGGTCTCATTTTTTTGGCTGTATAATGATTTATATGTGATCTGATAGTTATTGTTAGTTAATGTGTAAATTGTCAAATTTTTGCTCAATATTGTTAAATTTTTGGAATAAATTTAAGATAATCTTGAGGTTTTCGTGCGTTTGCAAACATTTTCGCCCCTGAATCAGGGTCGGATAAATTTTTCATGTAGCGAAAATGCGCACAATCGATTCCTCGCATAGGAAAACCCTTAGATAGCCGGTTTTCCGGTGAAAATTCGAATTTTAGTTCATTT
>JAQGCP010002468.1:0-10381 GCA_034699885.1 Acrobeloides thornei | reverse complement strand
TTAGATTTTCAAATAGTTCCGTAAAAGAAAAAATGCTCAGTTTTTTCTCCTCTACCTTTTAAAAATATTCCCCCCCCCTCTCCCCGAAAATAGAGATACTGATCTTTGAAATAAAAATTCTTGTATAGGTAAACCGATTTTCGAATACCGACCAATGTGAACCATATATTTTCCCTTATTGTCCAGAACTTGATTTTAACTTGTGGAGATCGCCTCGAACAAAACAAGAATGTGAACTTTATTGCTATTCAGTTGATGAGCAAAGAAAACGTGGTATTCTATAATCTTCTCAAATGTATGGAAAATTTAGCTCATAGGTGCACAAGGGGGACCCTAGTGATGCTTCGAAATTTGTTACATGTAACATGTTTTTTGAAAATGTACGAAACTTGTTTCACTTGTGGGTGACTATTATTGGCCTCGGATTAAGTAACTTATTTAGCTATCGTGTGTAACAAGTTGTTTGGAAAATTTTCGAGAAAAATCCAAATGTTGAAAAAGTTTAAAACATGTAACATCCTTGAAACTTTTTAATTTTTCTCGAAAATTTCCCAAACTTGTTACACACGATAGCTAAAAAAGTTACTTCATCCGAGGCCAATAATAGTCACTCGTAAGTGTAACAAGTTTCGTAGAATTTCAAAAAAATGTTACATGTAACAGATTTCGAAACATCACTAAGGACCCCCCCCCCCCCTCCCCATTTCGTCGTATCGACGCCGAAATTTAAAGACATGTCGTATTTGGGTGCGCCGCGCAAAAATGCGACATGTTTTTTTGAGGTACGATATGATTTTTTTAAACAAAATTGTCCATTTTTTCATCAAAAATTTTCCAATACATGATTTTTTTATAATACGACATGATGTGGAGCTTCTACACAATAGGAGAGCCATCAACGTGAAATTTTTTCTGTAAATGACCCCTCTAGGGATATACATGCGAGGAATCCGAATTTGACATTTTCGAAGCGAAAAAATACTTTCCTAATTCAGGGAAGGCTAGTGTATTGAAGCGAAAAGTCTCAAAAATGCGATTTTTACGACTTTTCGCTTCAATACACAGGCTTCTCCTGAAGCAGAGAAGCTTTTTTTCGCTTCGTAAATGTCAAATTCGGATTCCCCGCATGTTTTTACGCATAGAGAGGGGTCATTTCCAGGAAAAAATTTTTTGAAAATTTTCTCATGTGGGTCGATTTTTTGGCAAAAATTTTTTATCTAAAAAGAGGATTTTCAGCAACAAAATTTTTTTATTAGTTAGCAATTAGGCTTTTAAATTGGCGAATTTTCTTTATATTTCTTTTTTGTTTATTTTTTTGCTGGAAGTTGGTTTATTTTCATTGTAAAAATTATTTCTTTATCTTGCAATAGATTTTATAATCACCGTCTTTTATTACTATATAATTCAATATTTTTTTTATGAAAATTTCAATTTATTACATTCTCAAATTTACAAAATATTACTAAAATATCTGGACCTATTGTAGATCAGGGGGTCACCCCAGGGTCAAAAATCGAAATTTTTTTTAAATGACCCCTGTAGGGGTAAATTTATGCGAAAAGTCGTTTTTTTTCATTCCCAAAGTATGAAAAAACCTTTGAAAATCAATAAAAAATTCGAAAAAAAAATAAGTTTAAAGTCAATAAATGTGAAAATATGGGTAAAAATACGTATTTTTCAATTGTTAAGAGTCAAACAATGGTCTTCACGCTTCGGGAATGTGCGCAATCGATTTTTCGCATAAAATTACCCTAAAAAATTTTTTGGTTTTTGATCCTGGGATGACCCCCTGATCCACGAAGCTTCAACTATCCTTCCTAATTATATCCTAGTAAAACGTCTTAAGTTGACTTTGAGGGCAGACCAAATCAAAGCAAAATTTCTTCGATACCATTCCCTATAAGAGTATATTTGATTAAAAGGTACACAAATTTAAACAAACTTGTTATATTCAGTAAAAATGACAGATCGTTCATTGAGGAACTGCTTGTAAAACAAAGACATATCGTTAGCGGATATCTGATCCATAGGGGTTAAGCCATTCTTTTGCTTGAACTAAAAAAGGATTGGTATATACAGGGTCTTCCAAAAAAAAACCGCCAAAAAAACTTTTGGTCATTTTTTGGCGAAAATTTTTTCTCCAAAATGATTCGTTAGGAGTATTTTTATGAGAGAAATCGATTGCGCGCATCGAAAAACTTTGATAACGCCTCCCAGACCATGAAATATCCTATTTTCGAGTAGGAATTCCTACCGAAAATAACTGAAAAAATACGAAAATCTTATATTTCATGATCTGGAAGGCAAAGTTTTCGATGCGCGCAATCGATTTCTCGAATAAAATAACCCCTAGTCATGTTGGAGAAAAAAATTTTCGCCAAAAAATTACCAAATGGCTGTTTTTTGGAACACCTTGTATATATATTATATCTAATTGTAAGAAGCTATTTTTCCCTGAACTGGTTCAGGGAAAAATCTGACCCTCCTTAAGGTTTTTTACTTTGGTAACAAATTCGTGATGCCTTCTATGAAAAAGTTCGTTGTGTTCTCTCCAGAATTTATTGTTCCAATTATTTAGCTCTTCACGTGAAAGTCGATAGTTCTTTTCCAACGAGGTTTCATTCTCAAAAGCCCGCAATCTATAAGAATCCAATCATAAATAATAGTTTAATCCTTTTTGTTACTTGATGGGCCGAATCTTGGAAATTGTATCTGGTGGTCCTACCCAGTCGAAACGACGATCTAATCGCATTTTCTAAACAATATAATTTAAATTACCAAATAACTTTTCAAATATCATATCGCAAAACGATACACATCTCATTATTGACAAAAATCAAAACTTTATTTAACAACAAAAAATTAACAAATGATCAACAAAAAAACCCGTATAAAATTTTTAAAACAATCAACAAATTAATTATTTTTGCATTCTCGAAGGTAGTTTCGGATCAATTGGAACATACGATCGAATTCTGTCAGATTGTGTCTAAAAAGGTATAAATAGCGTATTGAATTTGGTCGCCTTGTGGAGCGTGGATATTTTCGAAGATCCAAGTATCTATTCACTCATCACTTCCCTTGTCCTCTCCTACTCAAAAATTGTGCTTAATAGAAAATATTGGGTCATTTGGAAAATAACCGACTATTGCAGATTCAGTCGTATCGTTATAAAAATGACTCTTCTGGGGCTTTTCTATGTGGGAAATCGACTGTGCACATGAAATGGTTTGTGTATTGTAACGAAAACCTGAATTTGAATTTCTGAAGGCATTTTAGAAAAATTATTCCACCGCCAATCGATAGAGCGCATCGAAAAACGGTAGTACCCCAATTTTCATGAAACATATTCTTCGTTTTCGAAAGGATTTAGTTCAAAGTTGGCTAAATTTCGGTCAATTTTTATGCAAATTTCGATAATTTTTATCAAACTTTGAAACCAGCAAATACCCCCCCCCCCTCCCCCATTTTTTGGGGGTCGCTGAGCATGAATTTAAAGTCCGTTTTCGGTATATGTTGGTAAAAACGGGTGTATATGTTGATTTCAAAAAAACGAAACTTGTTCACTATGCCCTTACTCGGTTCGAGTTTTCGAGTCATCATCTCTTAATAGTTACAAAAAATAGTTCATTTTAAGACAGTGCCGTAATTATGGGAGGAAATGAAAGAAACCTTCCCCCAAACCTGAAAATTTTTTCATATTCGGGGAAGAAAAATGAACATTTTTGAGAACAAGTTCGAAATTACCATCCCCCCAAATTTGTACCAAAATTACGGCATTGATCTAAGATGAGTTTCTTTTAATCAACATACATGACAAGTAGAATATATAAAAGCATTTCTTTTGTGTTGGTTAGATGTTGTAGATAACCTAAAAAAAGTAAGCTCTCGAAAATGATGATATCATACATATCCAGTAGGGGGGGGGGTGGTCCCCATCCCCTCATCACCCACCTACGGGAAAATTTTAGGGAAAAATCATAAGGGGGACCAAGGTAAATTTTGAAAAAATTTCATCCACCCACTAGACGAAAAAAATCACAAAAATCATTCACCCACTCACCCTCCTGGGCCAGTGCTCTCCCCCTACTGGATATGTATGGAGCATATCCTACCTTTTGTATAATTTGAGCATGCATAACATTTACATTCTTCAAAGATAGGAGTAAAATCATCAGCATACCTAACAAAAAGTAATATAAAGTAAGAAAAAGAAAAATAACACCTGGAGTCATTCAGATCAATTATTGTAAAATCGAGTGATTTTGGAAAGTCATCGGCAATCCTGAATGCCTTTCTTTCTTCAGCCATCTGAATCGCATAACTAGAATCGAATAGATCTATTCCCAATCCAATAAGAAACCAAATCTGTGCGGGAGTGAATGAGCCTTCTACCAAACGGAGTTTTGATTCAGGCAATTCAGACTGAAAATTTCACAAGGTTCTAAATTAAGGTACTTATTTAGAATATCCCCTCGGTGGAACATGTCCTTTAGAAAATTCGCATAATTCGAAATTCAAAAAGTAGTAAAAAGCGCTCAATAGACACAAACACAGTTTTCACCGGCATAGACTCTAATGAAACGAAGAGGATAGAACGATACAAATGAAGAGACATAATGGAACGAAACCAAATTCAGGGTTTTCGTGTCAATATTCAGACAAATTCAAACCGTTTCAGGACGTCGTCTGGAAATGAAATCGCTTCATTTGAATCGCTTCATTTGAATCGTTTCATTTGAAACGTTTCATTCGTATCGTTTCATTCGTATCGTTTCATTTCGAATTATGCGAGTTTTAACCCGACTAAAGGGCATGTTCCATAGATGAAGTATTCTAAATAAGTGCCCCATTTTGCTTCAAAATCGTACAATAACTGGTGAGATCAATTTTGAAACTTCAATTTCATCAAATTCCTGAGCGAACTTTATTTTCTTATTGTTGGAGAATGACAATAAATCTAACGAAAATCCACTGGCATAGGATTTTTCGGAGAAAGTTTTGGCTAATTGAACCCGATGAAAAGTGCTAAATCCTCCACATAAACCAAGAATTGCTGATTCCTAAAATGATTAGAAATCCACAAGTGACAAGCAGTATACCTTTAAAGGCTCGTCTGCATTAAAAGTGCTATCATTCCATGAAGTAGTTCTAAATACCGACTTAGTTATACCTAAAAAAGTCATACAAGGGTAATAATTAAAAAGAGTAGTAATACGTTTGTTATGACAATCTTTCGGAGTATCATAATCGATCAGAGTAGAAAATGAATGAGGCATACAGGTCGCCAAAATGTCTCGGAGATTTTCAGGTGTTATCTAAACAGGGATATTCATTACGTAAATACCTACTAAGTGAAAGAACACAACAATTAAAAATATCGAAAAAATCTTACACTTCGTCTACCACCCAAACCCCATATCGCCATAGATTTGTTGTTATTATAACCAGATTCTAGACTTCCCAATGGATCCACTAATGAAAGATGTATAGGGAATTTCGTCTGAAAAGAAAGTATATCTCTTTATGCCATCCAAAATATATCCACCTACCGGAGTTCCACTAAATCGAGAAATGCCTTGGCCGAATTGTTCAACTGATGGCAAATCATCAAAACTAAAATTTCGAGATTCAACTCACAATTCTTTTGCACAATCTTAGGTACTAGTATCGATTAGGTATCCCACTGAACGTGAAATTTTTCGAAAAATTTTTTGTTGGAATTGACTCCTCTAGGGGTAATTTTATGCGGGGAATATGAATTTCACATTTCCAAGACCTGAAAATCTTTCCCCGAATCAAGAAAAGGATATTTATATGAATAGGGTCACATTTTTGACAAGAATTACATGATATTCGTGTTCAAATTTCTGTGTGTAAATACATCCATACACAACAACAAAAAACCAAAACCGTATATTAATTTCCAAACAAGGTGTAAGAAAAAAGAGAACAATAAAGATGCGACGTAAAAATTTGGTAAGAGGTCATTTCACTAAATTCATTGTTTTTGATAAAAAAAAATTTTTCGAAACATTTCACGTTTAGTGGGATACCTAAACGATTCCCAATCTTACGATAATGGCAACGTAAATTGAAGTATCGGCTCTTGAGAAAATTTCAAAAACTTCTGTGCCACATCCCAAGTTAAATGTGGAATGTGTCCAATCCGAGTATATACCATAAAGGAGGGAGTAGCATGGTGAAATTTCTCTTCTTGGAGACAAAAACCACCCCATTCTGTGATTTGGCCTAGCCTCCCCGCCGGATTTTTACTACATTCGACCAAAAACTTCACCATCAAAACTAGAAATTTCATACACAAAACAGCAGCAAAAGACATAAAATATTCAGGCTGCGTTCAAGTATGTCAAAAAAAGTCTAACGTTTGCCTGATTTTCAATAAAATCGTGTTTATTGAAATGATTGGTCATGAAGCATAAAATTTTATTGATTGAGAAGCTAAGAAATAACCAATAAAATTTTATGCTTCATGACCAATCGTTTCAATAAACACGATTTTATTGAAAATCAGGCAAAGTTACAACTTTTTTGACATTCTTGAACGCAACCTCAATGAAACGAGCTAACATATACCGGTGAAACAAATGAACAAAGAAAATAAGTTTATTTAACCCAACTCTTTAACAAAAAATATAACGAGAAAACAGATTTGCTCGAACAACATTACATTAATACTCGGATTTAAATTCATCTTTAACTTCAGTTTTATAGCTGCGATATTCCGGCTTCAGTTCCCACATGGACTTATGCGGTGGCATGGTATTGTAATTTGCGATCTCCATGAGAATTTCTTTGACATAATTAGCTGGTTGATTTGTAAGCTTTTGTAAATCCATCAAACTAGAAAAAAGTGTGAAGATTAAAAGAAACTACTACTAACAATAAAAACTACCAACCGATAATATTGGTGCTTTTCAAATGCATGAAATATGGCTTCTCGAAGAACATCGCGATCCAAACGCACTGTTTTGATTCCTTCCTAAAAACACGTTTCAGAAAGCCAAAAAAAAGTGTAGGGTATATAAAAAACCGGAATTTGGGCGATTTTTTTTCGAAAAAACATGAAAAAGTCGCTCAAATTCAGGTTTTTTTGTTATAAACCCTGTACTTTTTTTTCTCAGCTTACCTTTTTGGCTTTCATTTTACTCAAAGTCTCGGCATGACTTGCAATTGGTTTGAACTTGACAACAGCCTTATCGATTTGTTTGACGTGATGCTTCGGCTGGCTGACCCTTTGGATTTGATTTACCTTCATCCCCATGTAGTTCGGATCATCTTTATTCGGTCGGCACTCGGCTCGTTTTACCACCTGATAAAATATGCAAAGGTTAAAATCCCGGAAAAAGCTTCTCTGGCCCTGATTCAGGGAAGAAATTGGTGTATTGAAAAGAAAATCGGAACTCCGAATGAGAGCTAGATCTGCAATTTCGGTGTCTAGGGGATTTTCTTTGTCAAAAAACACGAGGGGGGGGGTGCGTTCCTAAGCTGAACCGTACGGCTTTCCGTAGCCATCCGTAGGTTAACCATACGTTCCCCGAAGGCCACGAGGAGCCATACGGTTCACGGTTGATAATGATCAGTACGATTTAACTCAGGAACGCACCCGTCTTCTCACTAAGTTGTTGCTCTTTGATAAGTTAGACAGAAAGTCAGACATCTTTTTCAATGAGTTATGGCTAGGAAAAGAGCCAATCCCAAATGGGGCATGCGGGCAAACACGAGTTAAAGTCGGAAATCAGCTTACTCGACCCTCAATTGAAAGATTTCCCGAGCGCACGGTTGCATCTTCGTGTAAATGGCTTTTATCTTCGGATAAAATAGCCAAAGTCTGACTTTGGACATCTGTCATACGAAACTCGTGGACTTTAGGCATTTCTGTAGCACCAGTCTTTTTTCTACCGAGCGGAAGTATTTCACTGGGTGGTGGCGCTAGTTTTGAACTGCTAGCTTGAGAAGTCAAACCGGTATTTCCATTCTAAAATTGAATTCAAGATAACAAGTACAGGGTGAGCAAAAAACGGTAATTTTGCGTTTTTGAATGAAATGTTATATTCAAAACTTACAAATATAGACTCAGACGTTGAGGCGATAGAGCTGACGAAATTAATATTCCCACCAGTACTACTAAAAATTCGCCTATTACAGAACTTAAAAGTTGACTTACACAACTTTTCCCACGTCTCCACCGGGATTGTTTTCCCAAATTTCCGATAAATACTTTGGCACTTTAACTAGCCAAACACCACGGCGTGAGTTGTTACAATCTACAACATCGGATGAACGTTTTTGAGCACTCATTTTGCAAGACTAAAAAAAGCTGTAACAGAAATTTTTTGTATTTCAATAACAAAAAAGATGGAACGAATAACGAATAGTAAAAAAAGATACATAAATTTAGTTTTATTTAATATAAAATATTTAGAATGTATATATAAAGTACAATTTAAAGTGAAAATATTCAATCTTAACTCACACAAATTTTTCTCTCCCGGGGGGGGGGAATCCCGGAAGGATCGACCCGGATGGATCTGGACCTAGGCCTGTTGGGGTAGGACGGCCCTTTCTTTTTAAGCCCCCGCGAAATTTCTTTCTGGGTACGCCACTAGTATGGGGAATATCTGAAAAGGAGTGAACTTTGAAGCAGCATCTACGAAAATATTTTTTTCTTGAATTTTTACAAAAATGACTTTTCTAGGGGTAATTTTATGCGAGAAATCGATTACACGCATTCCCGAAGCGTGAAAATGATTCCCTCACCCGAATCCAATAAAAAAATTCTGTTTTTTATAAAAACATCATCTTCTTGATATGAAACAATTTTTCACTGAAGATCAGGAAAGCATTTTCACGATGCGCGCAATCGATTTCTCGCATAAAATTACCCCTAGGAAAGTCATTTTTGCAAAAATTCAGGAAATCAATACATAATAGTTTTTTTCAATACAATAATATCATTAAATATGATTATCATTAGCACCATCAATTTGTTTAATCTGCTCCAATAGTTCAGTCAACTTTTTATCGCCTACATAATTTGCCCAAGATGGTGTAGCCAATTGAATTTGTGACATGGTGGATTTGATCACAGAGATTTTCTCTACAAATAAAAGTTATACAACTTGCAAGCCTAAAAATTACCATCGTTCAATTCAATGCTTCTATCTGGTTCTTCAATCAAATTTTTTTCATTTAAATGAACATTCGGAGCATCATCGAGCATCTTAAAATGAAAATTGAATTTGTAAAGTGAAAAAACTCCACCTTTTGAAATTCTTTTTGTATATGCGGAGATACGAATGAAGGTTGGGCACTACTCGACGGCAAAGGTGCATAGTCTCCATGAGTTTGACCCGAAATTTCTTCATCTGTGCCCGAATTTGGTTCATCTAAAGAAGGTATAGCTTGATAACCAGCTCGTCGAATTTCAGCATCTTCTGTATCACTGACATCACCTGGACCTTCATATCCATCTAAATTAAGTAAAAAAATTTTCGTGATAAAAAAATGATGTACCGCTATCCGAATCGTCAGAAGCACCATAAACATTCACCATTCCAACGCCTTCCATATGGACTTCATAGCCGATTCTCCAACCATCCCGTGCATAATTTTCAGCATCTATAAACAGAGGATAACGTGTAAAAATCAACGTAGTTGATGTACTAGATCTGTAGAATCTAGTAAATTTTTCGTATTTTCGGAGGCTTCATCGTCGAAAATATGAATTGGGTCCCTAGTTTTTGGCCCAATAAGGGCCTCCACCAGGGGGTGGAAAAATGGTGATACCACCCGAAATTCACCCACCCATCACCTATCACCCATGGGTGAATCACCCATCGCCCACTAGTGGGTAATGGGTGATGGCACCTTTTCGCCCCCTGGCCTCCACTAATTCGTTGCGACGATTTCGCGGCGAGCACTAATTTCATCTATTGTTTCTCGACGCTTCTACTTTGTCAGGGTCAACGAATTTTCGAATGTGGTCTACAGCAAATTTATAGCTCAGCAAAAGATGAATAAAAATGTCAAAGGCCACAATGGAAAATTCGTTGACCCTGAAAAGTTACTCTCATTTAAAAAATTTTAAAAAATGTCTCGACGCGCTCGGCCAACTATTCTTGTGCATTTTGTAGCGCAGCATTTGGGCTTTAATATGAGCTATCGGCAATAGATTTTGGATCTAAATCCATCGAGTGTGACTGCTTGCGCCAGTAAACGAACAAACACACTGATTTATATATTTTTCTCAATTTTGATACAAGGGGCCATCCAGATATTACATATTGGAGGGGGGAGGGAGTCAGCCCTTTCCACAAAAAGTTGATAAAAGTTGTAACGCTAGTGCATTTTTGATGAC
>JAQGCP010002467.1:0-10381 GCA_034699885.1 Acrobeloides thornei | reverse complement strand
CTTAGGCAGTTTTTTGTGGCAATTTGATATATGAATTTAAATAAAGATCTAACAAGGGACATTCACCAGGTGATACTCCCAGTTTTTTTTAAAACGATTTTAACTGATTCTATAGGCCCTTGTAAACACCAAAATTAGAGTTCACACCAAAATTAAACATTTTAGGATTTTTATGAGAAAACCGTCGATTCTTAGGTTTTTCTATGCGATATGCACAGATGCCGAAGTCCGTCGAGATATGCACAGATGCCGAAGTCCGTCGAGATCTCAAAAACCTCACTTTCGAATACTACCACGAAAACTTGACAAAATCCTTAAACCTATGTCATGCACCCGAACTTCAAACTCGACCGAGTTATTTTTATTTATAACTATGCTGTGATCAACCAAGCTATTTGGTTGCCCAGCTTATTGGCGTTTCTGAAGTACCAATCGTGAAGTATCTGAACAAATCAAAGAAGCAAGAAACACAAAATTGGTTTTGCGAACGAAATTGGAACTCAAAGATGCGGTAGAAAAGTTGGAAGCTATGCACCCAGATTGGACCCCAACTACCGGAGCATAAGCAACTATGCGTGATTTCGATTTTTGTCCTATAATGTATTCATATAAATTTTATTTTAAGAACTAACGACAAGATTATAAAAAAGTAGTGTTCGATTCCGTCCCTGAATTCCAAGGACTTTTGACGAAAAATTCCGAAATTTTGTTCCGAACATTAATTCTGAAGATTCCGCACCCTAATCTCCGAAGCAACAATTTTTTATAAAAAAATGGCCATGTTTTCAAAAAATTATCAAAAATTAGTCGTAATTTCCGAACATTTTCAGCATTAAGTCAAGTGTTTTTCTTCAAATAAAATTTTCGCGCTTATCGGTGCAAAAAATCTCTGTACCCTTTTTTTTTGAAAAAATCGCGAAAAATGTAAGGAGGCAGAGGAAAATTTGATCCGAAAATTCCAAACTTTTTGAATTCCGTTCCGATTTTTGAGCATCGAAAATTTCCGTTTCGAACAATTCTGTTACCGGAATCGAACACTAATAAAAAGGTCCTATCCGTATAAACGTTACATGAAACTAAAGAGCAATTAAACAACTTATCAAAACGCTAAAAGATATCAAGGCAGTAAAACCATAGATTTTTCTAACCCCACTTGTAGGATTGGTTGCAGGAACAGTGGTGTTCGGATTAACAACCGAAGTATTACTTGTAGAAGCCGACGCAACCGTCGGATTTGTAGCCGGCGCTGCAGTAGGCGCCGTAGTCGTAGCGGCTGTTGTGGTAGTTGCCCCCGACACCGCCGTTGTAGCAACATCAACACCAACACATTGAACTTCCCCATTTGTTACGTTTACGAACCAATCGCAATAGGAAGAAACTCGAGCGTAAATTCCTAAAATTTATATAATTGCTCACTGAGTGATGTGACATCGCGTGAAATCGGTATAGGCTAGGTGTCACCGGTTAATCCGTTCAATTGTTATATTTCTTGCTAGCCGTTAGAAAAGCGAGATCCAATCAAAACACCTGCCTAGAGCGATCAGCTCTAGGCCATTTCAGTTTTCTGCCTCGCCAATCTATCGATTAGTACTTCCGATGATTAAACAATTCTTGGGTAACTCATCTTGTTAAACAACATAAATAGTAACAGCATAACTGTTACAAAGGCTAAGCAGCAGTCAACGGTTGATGTCCTCGGTAGACCTCTGCGATCGTCGACTGGGCACGTTGATGTTGTGTCAATCGAACTAACGATGCAGGTCGGCTATATACTCATCCGACCGCCGCGATCATCGAAAAATGACTTCATTAACCTACTTTGTGCTAAAATTTCTTGTACCAAAGGGATATAGATGTAACTCGAGAAAATTCCGGTCTGGAACCAAACACCATTTGAGCTAACTGTCATTAAAGGTGTAGCCCAATCGTTACTTGTTGAAGCTCCATTGAAATCAGTGCCCGCACATAAGGTATCTTTAGTGAGAGTTTCGTTGAAACTCGGGTAATACAATCTAAAAGATTACTGGTATCGTAAAGATTTTAGTATATAACTTACTGGCAATTGACATTATTTATCACAGGAACTGTAGTCTTGACAAGAATGTCACTACTATTTCGATTGAGGTTTGTGGTCTGGTTTCCACAATATAGTGCATCTAATGAATAAGATCCCCATCCAGCTATGGTGTTTGCTTTTGAAATAAGAGCAGTGTCGTCTGTAGGCACGCATATAGGTTGAAGTCTGTCGTTAAAACTAACAGGGCTGACAAGCTAAAAACTCCTCATTAAATTTATCTAAGATGTAAAAAAACGACCTTTTTTTTAGCCGACACCCAATTTTTATGGACCACTTCATGTTTGGCGGGGGTCCATGCGGTAGTCTCCCCCCTTAATTTTAGGTTCATACGGCGGTCCTTCCCTCAATTTTGGGTCTATGCGTGCGTCGGTCAGGGGGGAGACTCCCTCCTCTTACCGACCTATGGCCTCGAAACTTATAAAATAAAAATGGAACCTAATTTTGTTTCTCTACAAACCTTTATGATGCCAATATTATGAAGTACATTTGAAGGGTTATATCTTGGATTAAGAATTCCACGAAATATACCATTGTAACTAGCCGTAGAGTCAGATCGATTCACTGAACCAAATCGAATAACGTTTGAGACGGCTGCATATTGAGATATTTCACTAAAAAATCATATATGCTGCAAGGCATTTTTGACAACTTACATGCACTTTCCCGAAGTTAAAGCATAGTTTTGCGAAAGCAAAGTTACGCCACAATATTGGATAAGTCTACCAGTGGTTGAGTTAGAAAGCTCCAATATCCCTTCCCAAGGGAATTCTCCCTGTTGAGCGTAGCAGCCACCAAGAATCTGAAACGAATTTCATTAAAAAAAATTTATTGGTTTATACCTTGTCCGAAACCTTGTTTGACCAACTACTTCCTCTTTCTCCACACAAGAAATTTGGAGGCGGAAGCGTAGGTGGTGGTGTAGTCGGCGGTTCAGCATCATAACATTGCACTGTACCATTTGTTAGACCACTAAGCCAAGAGCAGTAGGATGAAACTCGGGTATATAAACCTAAATCCTACTATAGGGTGTACTAGTTAAGCGTCGACAGCAATGATTCACTTAGCTCGGACACCCTTAGTAACAAAGGCTATAGTCAGTCCGTACGAGCGATGAGGCTTCTGTCAATTTCTCGGGGGGGGGGGACTGGTACTCAGAAACCGCCTGGAGATCTCGCGCTGTTAAACTATCAGAGCCCATTTGTAGTTGCACTCACGTCAAAGTGTACTATGGGCCCAGACCTAATGTGTTGTGAACGATTATACTACAAAATGAATATCTCAGTTAAGAGACTTAATTTTTATGCCAATTTTAATATGCTTCACTTACGCTGAGCAAATTGATCATTTACACTGCTTGAAAAAAAAGCTGAGTAGATTCCCGTTTGGAACCAAACGCCATTCCTGTTAGCAGTCATTAGAGGTGTTGCCCAGTCATTATTCGGTGAAGCACCATTGAAATCCGAGCCAGCACATAATGTATCATTCGTAAGCGTTGTGTTTTTATCGGGATAATAAAGTCTAAAATCTTGTATGAAACATTTTTTGAGGTGAAACACTTATTTATTTTTACGTGAATCAGTGGAGTAGGGGACTTTTGCGCTCTCACATATGCGCTCTTGACATTTGCACTTTCACATTTCGCCCCGACATATGCGAGCTAATAATTGTGCCCCGACATTTGCGTACCCGTCTTGTAAAATATCTTTCAAAGGTCGAAAATTTTAAAAATGGAAACAAGTCAGGTGCGAGAAAAAAAGAGAAGCAAGAAAGAATGACAACCATCGGTTGATCCTACATTACCTCGTTCAATGCTTCAACTGATAGATGGCCCTCATACAAGACAATTCTTACTTGTTTTCTAGCTGCCAGCAAGATAACGGAAGAGGGCCAAAAGAAAAACATCTTCCTGTCAAAGTGTACGACACAAACGATCGAGATCCTTGAATCACTGGTGGCACCAACAATCTTCTCAGACAAATCTGTACCAACTTAACCTTCTAGCTTTTCTTTCAATCAATTCCATTGCTCTGGGGCGAAATTATAGAGCACAAATGTTGGGGCGCAAAAATGAGGTACTCCAAAGTCGGGTGCGCAAGTGTCGTTGCGCATATGTGAGGGCTCAAAAGTCCCCACCCAATCAGTGCGCATGTAAAAGATATCCCAGTGTGATCAATGAGTGTTTTGAGTAATTTTTTTTTGACTTACTGGCACAGAACATTATTTATAACTGGAACCGTAGTTTTGATTAAAATTTGACTGTTATTATTAAAATAGCCTGTTGTCTGATTTCCACAATACTGGGAATTTAATGACCAATAATTACCCCAACCGGCAACCATATTTGCATGGGAAATGAGCGCAGAATCATTTTTAGCAATGCATATAGGTTGGACATTAGTATTATAAGTCTCGTTTAGTGTTAGCTAAATTTAAAAAAATATTTAAAGGGGGACCACTTTAAGGTCAGATCTCAACCAAAAAAATATTTTTTTTGAAATGGCGGTTCTAGGGGTAAAAAAATGCGAAAAATCGATTGCGAGCACGCCCGAAGCGTGAAAACGCTTTTGACTCTGATTCAGGGAAGGAATTGGTGCATTGAAGCGAAAATCAAACATTTAAAAAATGCGAAAAATTGATTGCGCGCATTAAAAAATTGTTCCCTGAATCAGAGTCAAAGAAGCGTTTTAACGGTTCGGGAGTGCGCGCAATCGATTCCCCGCCTAGAAAAACCTAAAAATCGACGGTTTTCTCATACAAATCCGAAAATGTTTGATTTTCGCTTCAATACACTATTCCTTCCCTGAATCAGGGTCAAAGAAGCGTTTTCACGCTTCGGGAGTGCGCGCAATCGGTACTTTTTGTACAAATATTTTTCGTACGGTACTTTTCGTACGAACTTTTCATACAGGTACTTTTCTTACGGACTTTTCGTACAGGTACTTTTCGTACAATTATTTTTTGTACTAACTTTTCGTACAGGTACTCCGTACCAGGGGTCGAAAAAGGGACTAGCCCCCGAAAGCCTTTGAGGGCCGGGGCCAGCGGGAGAATTTTGGGGGCCGGTGACTTTCGTACGAAAAGTACCCGTACGAAAAGCTCGTACGAAAAATATTTGTATGAAAAGTGTGTTGTACGAAAAGTAACGTACGAAAGGTGTTTGTACGAAAAGTTCGTACGAAAAATATTTGTACGAAAAGTTATACTGCCGTGTTTGCCACTTTTTTTTATTTTGGCAAACATTCCTACTGTCAAATGTCTTGTCCTCAAATGTCCCGCTCTCAAATGGCCGTCCTCAATTGTCCCAGCCTCAAATGTCCGTCCTCAAATAGCCATCCTCAAATGTCTCATCTTCAAGTGCGCGTTCTCAACTATCGCCACACCAGTTTTTCAAATTCCCACCCCTGATATGCAAACTCCAAACCTTAATCAGCCCAATATTATGAAGTATATAAGATCGATTGTATGCAGGGTTAATCCATGATTGAGATATACTGTTATTTTGTACCGAATAATCAGTTCTATTCAACATTCCAAAGCGAATGATGTGTGTTACATTGGGTGTTAAAGCGGTCTCTCTAAAATTTAGATCTACGCCTAGTGTTACACACTATGCCTGGTTTAAGTAAAAAAGAGCTTTGCTTCCCTGGCCGCGTCACGATCAGCTTGGGGTCCAACTGGGTACTGCTCTCGAATCACCTCGCCTTTTATGCTACCTTTCCCCCTCTGATCTCCGATCGGAATTTTTGATTTTTCACATTTTTCTCGCCCTACATTAGCCTCTACATCTTCTCAAAATATCCAAACTTTTTCTATGTCAGCTTTTTCTATGCCGGCAGGACATTCCGGACTTTTTTCGCACTGTACAACACAAGTCCGCTTAAACGATTAAGTGGTATGACATCAAGTTCATCGAGCATTCGACATCATGCACTCTAATTATTTTTTTCTAAATTTTTTTAACACAACATGTTAGGGGCCATTCAGTAAGGCACGTGAAAAATCAAAAATATCCTCCCCTCCTTCTGATGTTTTTAGGTGATTTTTGGTTACCCCGTACTCAAAATCAAGTAATGGTATGATTTAGTTAGGGCTAGACTTACATGCAAACACCAGATGTCAGTGCATATTGTTGAGAGAGTAACGTCACGCCACAAAACTTAATTAGCGCACCAGACGAAGCATTGTAAAGCTCCAATAGTCCTTCCCATGGAAATTCACCCTGTTGAGCATAGCATCCACCAATAATCTAAATGGGCTAATTGAGGCGTGAGTAACCCCAATTCAAAAAGAGCCACAAAAAGTTCACATAGCCTCACAGCCTGATTTCTTTAGGCCTTAGTCATAGGCAAAATTCTAAGATAAGATCCTGAAAAGCCCATACAGCCTCACTGCCTAACTGTTTTAGGCTTAGGCTTAATATTAAAAAAATTACTCCATTTCCATATTTTTTGGTGAAATTCGCACTTCTAGTTCCGCATGTTTGGGCCTGAGCGTGACAAAAAGATGAAAAACATGCACAAAATAATATAAAACAAATAATCGAAGAAACTTTTGGCATATTACACGAAGATCAGATCAACTTTCTATCGATATTTTATCAATATTGATTGCTCCAAAAATTAAGACTGGATTCGGCTTTTCAAATTTATACTAATTGCATAATTTTTGCTTATCTATTTGTTTATTACGCTTTAAAAGGCAATAAAAGTCGAAAGAATTTGCTACCAGTTATACAGGGTGCTGCAGAGTAAACCGACCAAATAAGAATGTTCAAATGTTGGAAAAAATTGTTGATAATTTTCCCAAGCGGTTGAAAGTAGGGCTGCACGCGGGCGGGAGGGATCCCGCCCGATCATTTTTAAGAAAAAAACCCTCGCCCCGCATTCCCGCACGCACATTTTTGAAAATCCCGCAATCCCGCCTCGCAAATTGAATAACCCCGCAATGTCTTTTTTTTCATCGAAAATTTGGCAAAAATTGACCGTTTTTAAGTGATTTTTTCATTGAAATTTGACCATTTTTAACCAAAATTTCCAATTTTCGGGTCATTTTTTGCTTAAAACTCTTGTTTATTCTACAAATTTTTTTTATCATCTATCGACAAATGGAAAAAACTAACGATTTTATACATTATAAATGCACTTATTGTCTTATCCAATTTTTTATCAACAAAATTTAACCTTTTTAACCCCGCAAAAACCCCCGCCCACAAGCTTTTAAAAATCCTGCAACCACGCCCCGCAAAAAATTTTTTTTGAAAAAACCCTGCTCCGTCCGCAGACCAACGCGCAGCCCTAGTTGAAAGCCTGTGTAGAAGCTAAGGGCGGTCATTTTGAATAGTTTTGTTTATAATTGTCGTGTTTGTTATGGTTTCAATAAAAAAAATCCCTATAACAATGTGTGATCATGAACATTTTCATGTGACCGGATTATTCTGCCACACCCTGTATTAACACTAATTTTATGGTAATATCAAAATTTTTATGTACAGGGTAGACCAAATTTTGTTTACGCTAAAAAATGATTATAACTTTTTTCAAATAAATCCGTTTTCGATCATTCTTTTTTATTTTCATTCAGAGACAATAGGAAAGCGATTCATGTAAAAAAAGAAGAAATTTTTATGCATAAATTTTTACTTTGTGCAAAAAATTTTGGCTCCAAGTGGGATTCGAACCCGCGAAAAGTGTGACCGTCACGGTTCACCATAAACAAGCCTCGGTGGTGCAGTGACAAAGCAGCGGCTTATTGGTCACAAAGTTCGCGTGTTCGAATCTCACTTGGAGCCAAAACACAAATTTTTTGCACAAATTAAAAATTCATGCATAAAATTTTTTTCGTTTTTTGACATGAATCGCTTTCCTATTGTCTCTGGATGAAAATAAAAAAGAGTTATCGAAAACGGATTTATTTGAAAAAAGTTATAATCATTTTTTAGCATTAAAAAAATTTGGTCCACCTTGTGTATATCAAATGAAAGCTGAGAATACACTCTACAACTTTTAAAAAGATTATTTGGCATACAAATCTATATACAATGGTCAAAAATGCTGATTTCTGAAAAAAAACCGGTTGTTAAAACCCGGACTTTTGAATTTTGATATTTTTATACGAATTTTTGCAAGAATGCCCCAAATATAGCATTTTGTAGCGCAGCTATCCATCTTTCCAATGAGTGGTAAACCATTTCGTAAAACTTTGTCTGCTTTGAGTTATGGCCATTTTAGTGTGATGATGTTTTTATATGGTTTTGTTGTGGTGATCCGCGTTTTCATCGACCGGGATCTGGGAGATATAGGAAACATTTTCCCATCCGTCCACACTCTCTATCGTTTATTTCAAGGTATCCCTTAGAGTGTCGTACTCCAACAAAGGCTTAGGCTTAGATTTTTTATGGTTAAGCTTAGGCTTTTGGAGGCTTAAGCCTTGTCAATCCTTGGGATACCTTGACCCTCTATGGGATAGCCAGGATACCTTGACATTTGGGATACCTTGTCATCCAATGCCCCCCATAATGGTTCTCCAGTGAAAGTTGAAAGACCATTATGGGGGCATTGGGAAAAAACTGTTCGAAAGGAAAAAGTTGTTTCCTGAAATTTGAACTAAAATGCATGCTAAAGAAAACAAACCTCGTCTTTATCTAGAATAGAAGATGTTGCTGCTGAGGGTTGGGCCGTTGAACCATGGCCAAATCCAGCTGAACCTGTGAAAATTAAAGTCGAGCGAAAGGAATGCGAAGTATCCTATAAATTTTAATGTTTTGCTAAGGTTTTCAAATTTTCTAGATTCTTCATGCTCTCCTTATTCAGTGCCATAGGGATGGAGGAAACAGGAAGGGCATACCCTCTTAATCTATGGGTCGAAAAATTTTTCAAAACATAAAGGGAGGGTAAAGAGGTTTTTCGGACCTCTTAAAAATACAAAGATAAATTAAACGATGATGTAAACTCGATGCAAATGTTTTTGTTTCAATATGTATTTGAAGTTTAACCAACTTCATAATGCTATCAAAGCTATCAAGCGATCAGCTATTAATCGATTCTTGATCCACCGAAATGTCGAAGTCCCGACTTATTTTCTACATTCCTCTGGGATTTCTAACAAGGTTTTATAAGGGTTTAAGGTTTTTTAATGGTTTTATGAAGGTTTTCTATGGTGATAAGCTCATTTTTGGAAATAGTGGAGCTCGGATTAACCACGCCTAGAACGTGGAAATATAGGAAATTTTTAAATTAGGCAAAAGTTTTTCGGACCCAACCGGAATTCGAACTCGGACCTCCTGGCTACCGTCCAAGTGCACTACCATTGTGCTAACGAGACCTACAACTGATTCCCGTTAATTGGTGAATACTTGACGGTGTATTTTCCACTACTCACTGTGATTAACACCTGTGTGCCATCCGACCGATAACGGTACAAGACGGACGTAGGGATTATAGGTGATAAGCTCATTTTTGGAAATAGTGGAGCTCGGATTAACCGAGCCGAGAACATGGAAATATAGGAAATTTTTAAATTAGGCAAAAGTTTTCGAACTCGACCGGGACTCAAACCCGAACCTCCTGGCTACCGTTCAAGTGCACTACCATTGTGTTACCGAGAACTACAACTGATGCCCGTTAATTGGTGAATACAAAGTTAAACTAACAAGCAATCTTTTTTTGGCTTGAAAAGGCAAATTACATAATTTTACATGCCTGATCAATCAATCAATTTTCTTGTTTGTTAGTCTCATGGCATCCCTAAAAATAGTGATAAGAAAGAAATTAGGAAGACGAAATTAACATTAGGGATTTTCAAAAATATTCATAAATAAAATTTTTAGAAATTATCCGCCTTGAAAAAGAAAAAGAAAAGATTCAAGAAGAAATACTTTATTTGAACCATGAGATACGAATAAAGAATATCTCAATTCAAAAACACCATGAAGAACAAAATTTCAAACAAAAATATAAAGAACTTTTGCAAGTTTTCAACGAAACAAAGCAAGAACTAAAGGGAAAAGAAAGCCAACTTTCAGCCTTGACACAGCATTTAAAAGAGCTAAAACCTCCACCAACTCAAGTACCTCCACCAACTCAACAGTCAATATTGGCACACATAGGAATTTTTTTTCTAATATTTTGCTGTGGAGCTGCTATCGGAGCTTTTTTAATGTACAAATATGTGCTAAAGTTCAACAACAACGGTATTTTATACCGACGTCCCTAATCCATAATACACAGCAGACCAAAGTATGCAAAATGTGGTGAAAACCTCAAAAAGTGTTAAAACGTGCTGGATTTAGTTTAAAAACACTTTTTA
>JAQGCP010002466.1:0-10386 GCA_034699885.1 Acrobeloides thornei | reverse complement strand
GTAGGTCTTGATCATGAGGAATGTTGGGTGTTTTGTTATTTGATACAAAAGAAGAAAATATGTAAATATTATAAGGAAAAGCCCAGTTCATTCGCCGATAAACATCACAGGCACCTTCAACTTCTTCAAAGCTAGAAATTCCATTAATGTACAGTTTATAGAAAACGTGTTGCCAGGCAATTGTAAATATGTAGTTATAAAAATCGATAAAAGAGCTTTGTTTTAAAATAAAAAGGTAAAAAAGTTAAAAACAATTGGACGCTGGCGGAAGTCGAACTTTCGGTCGTTAGTGCATAAGTGACAATTTGCACTGCGCCATGCGGGCCCCATTTTTTATAATTGTAAATATGTAGTTGCTATAAAAATCCGACAAAAGAGCTATGTAAAGTTTGATCCACTTGATCATGCATGACGTAGGTCGGCTAAAATGATGAAAGGCATTTCGAAAGGTGATGTCATGCATGATCAAGGAGGAGCTTAATTCAAAATTTCCAAATACGAGCGTTCCTTAAAATGTCCAAAAAGTATGGACGAGATCAAGTTTTAGCAACAAAAGGGAGCCACAACTTTCATTAGGGATTCTTCCTTTTACCTATACAAGCATCTCATTTTCGGTAAGACGGGATTTATACTTCCGTCGCGAGTTAGCGTTTATAGTCTGTCGCGCGACGCGTCGTGCACATGTCACTAGTATTTGGTTAAAAAGGCGTTTATCCATCAACAAGCCTTGGTGGTGCAGTAACAAAGCAGCGGCTTTTTAGTCACATAGTCGCGGGCTCGAATTCCGCTTGGAGCCAATTTTTGGCCACTCGGCCTTGTGTCCCGTCGCGTAGTCAGCACTTGCGACGTCGCAAGCTGTCGCGCGACGCGCCGCGACGGAAGTATAAATCCCGCCTAAGTTCTATGCATAAACTGTAAAATTGCAAATTCTAAATAAAATAAATAAAATCTAACATAGATGGCACCGAGCATACCATCTGAATAGTTGGACTACAGGAGTTGGCATCACTTGCGCACACACATTTGCGCATCTAACATTTGCGCAGCGTCATTTGTGCATATACACCTGCGCATGGACATCTGCGCACGGACATTTGCGAATGTACATTTGTGAATATACATTTGCGCATGTAACATTTGCGAATGCAACATTTACGCATGGACATTTGCAAATGGGCATCTGCACATGGACATTTGTACAGGAACAAAATGTCCGTGCGCAAAAGTTGTACATGACCAAAATATCCGTGCGCAAGCGCAAATGTCGCTGCGCCAGTGTTAGTCATACACCACACAGACACAACAAACAGTAACTATACAGATAGTTATTTTCTCAATATAGAATGGTCGTGGCACTCGAATGAATGCTAAGGCACTCTTCCAAAATATTAGACAAAAACAGAGAGTTATATATGAAAAAATTTTAATATTATTAAAATTATAAGAGGCTACCCTTAGGTTTTTTACAAGCTTTTTTATCCAGAAAGGTAGGAGCGCTCGCACTCACCGACCATATGTGAACAAACACAAGTTTTTCAGTATAGAGTGGAATTTTAAATTATTTACTTCCACATAACCTCATGACTAGTTGGCAGACCATTTATCTGATTTTTTTCGTATGTCATGAAAATTTGATTTTGATTTTCCGGCATGCATCCCATGTATCGAACTTCCAAAATTAATCCAGACTCTGTATACCCAGGAGTTACTATCTAAAATATAATTGCCTATCTTTTTTTATTAAACAAAGGTAACTCTAGCAAGTTCGCAAACGGAATTAGCTTCACAATCGTAGTTGGTATCTGCGAAATTAAGAGAAGTATTATTTCCATTCAAAATCACATTTTTAGTTATGTTTTTCTCGACGCAATTACAATCTACAAAGTAAAAATTTTAATTAGGGACACTTCTAGTTTTATAAAAGCCCCAAAAACTTATATGCAAAAACAGTGATTAATAACAGGCGAGGGGGAGGGGAGCAAGTGTCTCCATTTTTCCTAAGGGCCCCTTATGCTTTTTCCGATTTTGAAAAAATGACCATTTTTTTCAATTTTTCACTAAAAAATGTTATTTTTTCACCAAAAATGGCTATTTTTGCCTAAAAAATTTCACCAAAAAAGTGCCCCCGTAGTCTGGCTAAACTACTGGGCAAAAAACATATTATATAGGTTGTTTTTTTTCGGGAAATCACGAACTCAGGATTTTGAAGAAAAATTTTTAATTTTCGTTCCAATAATAAATTAATATTGAAAATCAGGCAATAAAAGTAAGAAAATTTTTCTGAAAAACACGTAATTTTCAAAATGCTACTCCTCCGCCAAATTAACAGATTTTAAGAAATTTTTTCGCAAAAATGAAGAGTAAATCGTGCTCTATAACACCAAGGTCTCCGATTTTGCAAATTTTGTTTTTGCTTCGTGAAAAAATGGTACTAAATTTTGAAGGACATTTTATTCACGAAAAAATCAAAATTTGCAAAATCGGAGACCTTGGTGTTATAGAGCACGATTTCCTCTTCATTTTTAGGAAAAAATTTCTCAAAAATCTGTTAATTTGGTGGAGGAATAGCATTTTGAAAATTGCGTGTTTTTCAGAAAAATTTCCTTACTGTTATTGCCTGATTTTCAATATTAATTTATTGAAACGAAAATTTAAAAAAAAAATTTTCTTCAAAATCCCAAGTTTGTGATTTCCCGAAAAAACAACCTATAATTAAATTAAGCTCAATATAAATCTCTCGTAAAACCAAAATTATAACAACAAAGCAAGAGATCAATAAGGATATTGTAAAAAGATAATTGGAATTTCCCTATAAGCGAAAAAAGTCATTACCTATGGTGAAGTGGCAAATGTCTCTTTTTTTTCAATGAAGATTTTTTTAAATAATCGCAAATTTCTGGCGGTCAAATAATCGCAATCGCATTTGCTTAAATGCACTCGTGTTTAAAATTTTGAGTTTGTTCCATTTTTTCCAAAAAACGCAGTGCACTTCATTTTCACCATTCATGAGATTCCAATGATCACAGACAACAAACATGCACAGTTGGGGGGGGGGGGACAGACCCCATTGAGGATGGATGGATAAATGGCCAATGAGAGGGGACAAGGGGGATAACGAAAAAATTGTTTTTTTACATAATTTTTTGATATTTTTAAATGATAAATATGCTTTAAAATGCTTAAAAAGTCATTTTTTTGACAAATCAAAAATTTTATTTTTCAAAATTTTTGAGTTATAAGGGTCCCCCTTATGATTAAAAATTTTTTTTGAATTTTCGGGCAGGATAGATGGATGAATGGCTAAACAATTTTCGAGGATGAGTGATGGGGAAGACGGTCTTCCTTCCTTGAATATGTATGCAACAAACACAATAAAATACTGTATATAATAAAAATTAAACAGTTGTTTCTTTAATTTTTTTTAGCCTGGAAGTAGCAGGAAAAGAAGTAACAGGTTTTGATATACGGCTTGTATCATGAACAGAATTTGATATAATGGCTAGTTCTTGTTGATGCTTTTGTTCATCTCTTATTCTTGCAGTGTCAGTTTCTCTCTTATGCTTTTCATCTTCAATAGTTATCCCATAACGCTGAACTTCCATAGTTCTCGCATGACGTTTATCTTCCAAGCGTTTGTTGTAACCGTTGGAAATTATCCATATTATAGCAATTAATGCTATAGCAACAATCACAATCACAACCATAATCACATATTTGATGTCCCCGTTAAAAGCCGCTAAAATAGAATAGATTTTATATAAGTTAGGGAACAGTGGTGGCCGGAATCGAAAAAAATCGTTCGGTACCTGTCCCAATTCCTTTTTTGCTGTTCCGATTTCGGCTCCTTCAAAAAATTTTTCATCTCACGGGTCACGAATATTGCGAAAAAGTTACGCAAGTGATGTCCAAAATTAGTGCCCGTAAGGCGCTAGGACAATTTATCGTAAAGCGCCAAAGTTTGTGGGGTTCTAATCCCGGCCTAACCATGGTTTTTTTTATTGAAATCTTGAGGTTTCAATTAAAAAATTATGGTTAAGCCTGGATTCGACTAGCGACCTCTGGCGCTTTAGTATTAAATGTCCTAGCGCCTTACTGGGGCACCAATTTTGGACATCACGTGCGTAACTTTTTCGCAATTTCCGTTAATCCTCCCCCAATTTATGGGATGAGAGAGCTCCTACAAGCGAAGCATACATCGGGGTTAGTATCTGTTAAAAATTACCATTTTCGGACTGGGTGGAAACAGCTGTGCGATTGTGACCATTATTTGTATTGTAAGGTTGGGTAAAATTGAATATTGTACTAGTTTCCAAACTTTTGGGTAATGAAAATTTTGTAAAACTACTTTTTTATTATTATGTTCAACTGAAAAAAACTAACTTAATACAATCATCATCAATCCAAGCACATCTAAGTACTGATAAATTAAGGCAAGTTATAGGATCATTGATAAATTCGCATGGCACCTTAGAAATTTTTATTATTACTGTTTATATAGCATTCATAAGGAAACGATGTCTCATAGATACACCCTTCCCCATCTGTGTATTAGGTTTTTTTCATCATAGCATATCCATGATCCAATTTCAGGGGAGGGCGAGAGTGGAAAAATTTTGTTTCAAAAAAAATTTTTTGAAAAATTTGGAGGGGGTGAGAGTTTTTGTTTTTTGACTGCCATGCGTAAATTTTATTGAAACATCCTTGAGGTAAAGCGAAAAAACCCACGCTGCAGGCAATTAGGCAAAATTTATTATTTTTCAATTCCGGGGGAAGGCGGCCGCCCCCTCCTTAAATACGCCACAAGTTTTTATACTCTCTGTTCCCACTTTTTTGCGCTAGTGACGATTTGCACTGCGCCACGGAGCGCCAACTTCTTTTCAGCGTTCTCGTGAAACAGACTATATATGCCAAGAATTACCTCATATAATTTCCTCCTTTCAAAATACGTACTGTTATACCATATAATCAAATTGTTTTTAGTAAAAATGAACAGAACAGTACTATTTTCTAACTCGTAACTGAAAAATTTTGTAATTAAAGATAAACTGCCGATTTCTGCTGGTAATGGTATACACGTAATGTTTAGTTCTCTACTTTGTGAGGCCTAAATTTGTAGTAAAAATTATTTAATATAAAAAATTAATCTGTACTGTTATATTAGTAAAATTATTCCAAAAGCATATAGCATAATCACGAGCATCACTAACTGAGTCTTTAGTATAATCACTAACTATAGTATAAGCTGCAAGAACATCTTTCTTATATTGCATAGAAGCAGTGATAATCTATAAAATATTCATTCAAACAACTACAAATTAGTCTTACTTCGAAATATTTAATGCCTGAGGAATGGAAATTTAGCACGAATAATTTTTTTGGAATGGTTGTTTTTTCCAAATATGGTTGTTCCGGTTGTGTCAAATAGCGGCCAAAAACATAAGTCTAAAAGGTTTTAAGGTTTTATTAGGGTGTTAGGGGGGGGGGGGGTAATTTATGACATAATGGAAAAAATCAGTGGCTTAAGGTTTCGGTAGGGGGACCTAAAAAATATTCAAAATTTCGAGCAGACCTTCAGGTTGCTCAATTTGTGTTTGTTTCATACGCTAGGATAACCTCAAAAATCATTTTTCCTGTTTATTTTTTTTCTTTTCCCGTACCCTCTATGTTTTTTGAAAAATTTTAGCAAAGACATAAGTTCGAGTTTTTCAAAAAAATTCGTTGAAAATCACATAGGTTTTCCCCTTATGTTTTTTCGCACGGACAGGTGCAAAAATTTTTTTGAGAAATGTCTATTTTTAAGTTGAAAATGCTAACAAGGGACTTTACGGACTGTCATACTCAAAAAATTTTCAAACCCGGCTAACTTTGTAGAGCATACCCACTTGCCAACACAACAATTCTGAAAGCAAAAGTCTGGAGGTTTTCTTGTCCAACAATTGATGAAGAATTGTTTTTAATATTGTAAAAACTCAAAACATGATGGAAGCCCTTAAAGTTGGAAGCAAAAAATAAAAATTACCTCTTTATTTGGTAATTCACATTTGGTAACTGTGTTGTTCAAATTTTTCGGATCATTGTCTTCTTTGCAAAACGTTCTGGGGAATTTATAATGGGTATTTCCTGCACCAAGACTAACCAAAGTAAACACTAAAGATTATTTTAATTATTAAAATACAATTTATTACTTAATTTAATTTGTTTTTTCATGCTATAAATGATTTCAGGCTATGGGGTTTTAGTTTTAAAAAATTTGAATTTTGTATCCTATTTCGATTCCGCAACGTTCCGCTTATTTGGATCTGTTCCGCTTGGGTTGTTGTGGTTCAATTCTGGACCATACATTTACAACCGCCGGATCGTTCGGGGGGATGAGGATCGAATTTTCAAAAATCATGACGCACGATCCCCTCGCATCGAAGGAGCGACATAATGGTCCCCCTTTATGATTTTTCACCAAAAATGACCAAAATTCCCCATTTTTTATCAAAAGTCATCATTTTTCGCCAAAAAATCGCCATTTTCTAACCTTTTTAGTAAAATTTTTTTCGGGAAAACATGCAATCATTTTTTGGTCAGTAAATACTTGCTGGTGCTACTAGTAATAGTGATTTTAAGTTTTATAGAACCTAACCTTACTATACAGACAGTAAATATTTACGGACCAAAAAAAGATTGCAAAATGTTTTAGAGGACAAAATAGAGGTATGCAAAAATTTCAATGGAATTTGGACAAATTTAAATTTGAAGCGGGATTCGAACCCGAGCCTATAAATTGCAAATCTGTTGCTTTAGCCACTCGGCCATAGGCTTGGGTTGAAAAACCCCATGTTATGGTGTTCGTTCTACTCGTCTCGGCGAGCTGAGTCGATTGGATAAGTCATTTAAAAAATTTTTTCGAAAATTAATTTTTCAATCGACCTCTACTGTATGAGTTTCTCCCATGCAAAAATTTTTTCTGAGAGTATGTTCGTAATATTTATTGATACTATAAATCTCAAAATTTTCATACTTACTTAATATTATTGAGCTAAACAAACCAAGTTTAAACATAGTAAAATTAATATATTCTTTAAGCTTAAGGAAGTGTATAAATTATTCTAAAAGAATCAATTATTTAAAGTAACAAATCATTTTATATGAATCCACAAATTTTTTGTTCATAATACGAATTTTATCTCTAGCTAAGAATTATCTCTAACTATGGATAGTATCCTCAGCTTCTAGAATTATTACTACTGCCTCTGAAGGCCATATTTCAAAATATGCATCGATCGAGTCAACAATTTTATTTGAAATAGCAAATAAAATTGACTCTAAAGAGACACCAGTGATAAGATTCATGAATCAGGAATCGATACTTACGCATATATAAAACAAGTTCATATTGATCGAATTATTTATTTAGATAATGAATATGAAATCACATGTAGTTGAAGAATTTCTTGATCAATTAAAAATTAAAGGCTTGAGCCATTATTACCAAGGGAACCTCAACATAGAACCCGAGATTTTTTCCAAAAGTCAAATGGAGAAAATTCTTATAAAAATTTGTTTCCTCTGAAAGAAATCTTAGATATGATATATTCCGCTTCCCGCGCGTCATACAAAAAAGTGGGCACCTCATAGACTAGTGGATAAGGAAGCCGCCCGTCCGATCTGGCAAGTTAAAGGACCAGTCAGAAGGGGAAAAGTTGCCATATTGGGAAAGATCATAAAAAATGGAGCATTTTTTGTTTGTTACGACAAATTCTGAATCGCTAATAATTTCGAGAGACCATGTGAAGTCGATTTGAAATTTTGTGTATTACAACGAAAACAAGTACCTGAATTTTTTCTGCCTGGCATCAATTTGTATGAAACCTATGTTGAGGTTCCCTTCTGTTTATCCATCATACTTATTTAGTATTAGATTTGCTAAAATTATCTGCAAATAGATTTTTCACGCCTGCGATCTGATTTTTACACTATCAACAAAAAATTTCTCAGTGGAGAACAGTGGCGTAGGCAGAAATTTTTAAAACCTATCTCGATTTTTAAGGAAAAAATTTAAAACCTGTCAAAAAAGAAAAAAAGACATCTCTGACCAAGTCACTTTTCAAAGCCGAGAAGCAAAAAATGTCTCCATAGCTAAAACTGAAGGAGGTCAAAAATTGAAAATTCTTTAGATTAACGAAATTTGCCATAATTATATATATTTTTCCACTTTTCTTATCAGTTATAAAGCTTGGTTGAATTTAATAAAACTATTGATTTTTTAAGTCTTATCATTGTTTATTTGTTGAAGGCAAGGTTATTCGCTAAAAAACGGGCTTATTTGAGATGATACATTTTTTGAAACGACTCTTTGTGAAGGTGTATCTCTATTTCATCATTTTAGATTCTTATATTGATTGAATTTTTTTAGTTTTTCGTTCAAAATGATCGTTTCAAAAAAAGCGTTTCGAAAAATCAAAGAACGAGATCAAAAAGACGTTTCGAAAAAAGTGTTAGTAAACATCCTATGACCTAAAACGTTTGGAGTAATGTCATTCGAATGAAAACATTTATCGAAAGGCAGAGTGCATGGTTTTTAGCGCATGCGTTTAACGCAAGTTTTCGTTTTGTGCTTTTAGCGGCGCCTTTTTTAGAGCGGACAAGATCGAGATTTTTGAATTGCGATCGAGGCCCAAAAATCGAGCTCAAAGAATGAGATCGAATTTTCAAGATCTAGATTTCGAGTTGTGAAATCAAGATCTCGATTTTAACAACATTATTTGAGCGGCAAAAAATCAACAGTAATCATAACATGACATACATATTAATTAACCAGCAAAATATAATAATTAACATGATCAACAAAACATAAACTATCAGATCATCATATATAACATATATCACTATTCAACCCCTGAATACAAAAATTCAGACGGTTTGGAAAAATTTTGAAAATTAAAGTTTATATTCCCATTGGAACCAGGTGGTAAGAAACTTGATTTGCAAAAAAAAGTTACATATCAACTGAATTTTTGTTTTGTTTTTTATGTATTCTAAGGTTTTTCGAAATGGGGGAACTCGAATATTAAGGAATCTTTTGATTTTGACCACTGGAAATTGCCCCTATGAAGGGTTAACCCCTAAAAAAAGATCAAAATTGTAAGCCGTAATCCCGAAAAAAAATAATTCCAGATTCTTGTTCAGAGTCTAGAAAAATTTTAGGAATGTTAAGACACGGTCTCTGTAAGGATCACCGAGCCGGCGCACACCAAGGTCAAAATACAAGTGCGGACAGATCAGAAAAAGCGTTTGTAGAGCTCATTTTTGTTTAAAGTGCTGTTCTACAAAGTTGTCCCATATGCTTTCAGGAATTCAATGAGCTATCTTTCATCACAAACAGGTTAAATTGGCGCGTTAGAATTAGATAATTTGGGGTGATTGGGTTCATTTGTGCCACATTGTATAATTCCCCTTTATCAACACTTATTCATGCACTGTGTGATTCAAACTTCCTGTTGCAGGCTATATCATAATAAGTCAATAAAGTTATGATCGTTTTGAATATCTTTGCATAAAGTAAACATTCAATGTTCTTAATATTGTTTATCAAACTTTTATGCATGTGTTTGGACAAATTTAAATTCGAAGCGGGAATTTAAATGGCCCCCTATAGAAAATAAGCGCCTTTAGTAAGGCGCTTATTTTCTATAGGGGCCAAGAATATCGTGGAAAATGTTATTAGAGCCATATCTTTTTCTCTGAATCTATTTACGACGCGGTCTTTTTTCAGTATTTCATAGAAAAAGATATAGCTCTAACAACATTTCCACGATATTCTTGCCGTTATATAAGATATTTTTAAACATTAATATACAGGGTGTCCCAGTAGGTTGGGACTTCATTGATTTTAGGGTTTCTCGTCATCCAATCGATCATTTTCGATGAGATTTTTTGTAAGAGAGAGCTCAGACGATTCTGCTTCAGATCCTATAAAAATATTAAAAATTCTCATTTTCTGATATGCGAATTTTTCAGTTTGAAGTTTTTAAAGCAACTTTTCATTTTTATAGGATCTGAATCCTCTGAACTCTCTTCTACAAAAAACCTCATCGAAAATGACCGATTGGATGACTAGAAATCCTCAAATCAATGATAGTCCCAACCTACTGGAACACTTTGTACTCTGAAAAATTAAAAAAAAGATATTTTGAAGATAAATCAAAAGTTTAGATAAATTATTTCCTATAAAAATGTATATCTTTATTAAGTTATTATTCTTAATCTTTTATATTATTCTGGATATGACACTTTGTAGTGCCGAATGCCCACACTTAAGCAAACCTCGTTCATATTATCCTAACTGCACTAATCCCTTATGTGAAAAATGTCTAGAAGAAGATCCAAGTATTTGCT
>JAQGCP010002465.1:0-10388 GCA_034699885.1 Acrobeloides thornei | reverse complement strand
AAAAGTGGTTCCAATTATTTGCTTTTACGATCCAATTCTTGTGTATTATGATGTAGATTATACTGTAAGCTATAAAACAAATCAAATCGTTGTATCTTTTTGCTTAGAAGTTTACCATAAATGTTATCGGCAAATGATAAAAATATAATTAGCCAATTTGAATACATTTTCCTGAACCCTTTACTCCGTACCATCACAAATAATAATAAGGTGTTGCCTATTGCGACAAAAACAGCCACAAAAAATAATATAGGCACGAAAATATTTGAGTGTAGCCATGAAATTTTAGCAACAATAACAGCTTCCAACGATTGGGTAGTCTTCTCATTCATAGTTTTAAAAAACGGAAAGAAATAAAAAGATCTATTTGCACGTTTACAGCGTTGGACTTTTCTCCGTCTTCCCAATAAGATGGAGATTTGAACCTAATCTGATAGCTTAGTGATGCGCCAATAACGTAAAAAAACTGTATCAAAAAATCTTTTAACAGTGATGAGAAATAGAATTTTCAAAATTGAGAAAAAATGATAAGAATCTAAGATTGTGGGACGAGGTGGCCTCAGTGGCGCAGTAGGTTGCGTGTTTGGCTGTTGCCCGAAAGGTCGCGGGTTCGATACCCAGCTTGGTTTTTGCCCAAAAAATTGGTCTCAATTTGACAATTCTATTTCTCATCACTGTTAAAAGGTTTTTTGAACGTTTTTTCCTTGTTAGGGCATCACTAAGCCATCAGATTATGTTCAATTCAAATCTCTACCTTATTGGGAAGACGGAGAAAAGTTATTTTCAAAACTTCAAACTGAAAAATTCGCATAAATGAGAATTTTGAATATTTTTATTGGATCTGAAGCAGAATCGTCTGAGCTTTCTCCTACAAAAAATCGCATCGAAAATGACCGATTGGATGACGACAAACTCTCTATTCAATGATAGTCCCAACCTAATGCTAAAGAAAAGTTGAAAATTTGAACATTGCTTCTAAAATTATTACTCTATGAAATTTATGGCAATAGGAAGGAATGCACAGCACAAAAGAAATCCGCACGGATTTTCCGCACATGAACTTTCCGCACGGATCTACCGCACAGGATTTTCCGCACATTTACACATCCGCACGGATTGACCGCACGGATTTTTCGCACAAGGATCTTCCGCACGGATTTTCCGCACATTTTTTGAAATCTCATTTTTAAATTGTTTTCATTTGCCAATCGTGTCAATAAGCGACTTTTTATTGCAATTCAGGCAAAATACAAAATAGAAGTTTTGTTAATGAAATGTTTTGATGTATTTTGGTCTTTCGTGCAATCTATTACATTTTTTGGTCTTTTGCGCAATTCGTTTATTGGCAATTGTTGGTCTTTCGCGCAATTTATTGACAAATCAGACAACGTTATCCGTCGGAAATTTCCGACGGATAGCGCTGGTTAGCGTTGATTTCCGACGTACGGGTGTGTTCCTAAGTTGAACCGTACAGTCAACTTAGGAACGCACCCGGATAGCGCAGACCCTAAATAAAATAACGAAAACTTAACAAATATTTTACTTACGTTTTTGCCTTTTTTAAACCTGGGGCCTATTGCATAAATGAAATGTGTAAAGCGAAAAGTGCAAAGTTGAACCGAAAAATGCATTAAAAACCTGTAAAGTGCATACTTTACACTGTCCACTTATCACTTTTGATTTTGCACTTTTTTCGGTGAAAAAGTGAAGAATCGGACATCACTCTTCACTTTTTCACCTAAAAAAGTGCAAAGTCAAAAGCGATAGTGAAAAGTGTGTATGCACTTTACAGTTTTTTAGTGCATTTTTTGGTTCAACTTTGCACTATTCATTTTACCTTTACACTTTTCATTATGTGCAATAGGCCCCTGCGTTTGAATAATTAACATTTTTTCAAAGAGAATTTAATAAATGCCAAAATATCCGTCCCGTCAGAAGCCGAACGCAAAATTTTCGTATGAAGATTATGCGTATCATGAAGGCCATGAGATGAATAACTACACCGTTTATTATTGTGAGGAACGTCGCAACTCAAATGTGCAATGCCCGGGGATGGGAAAACTTTTTCGTACTACAAATCGATTTATTATCGTGCGTCAGCATAACCATGAGCCTATACCGGGAAAAGTTGAATCGCAAATTTTGCTCGTAATTTTTTTCCATTCTATCTGAGTATATCAGTAGTATATCACCAATTTTTTAGGCTAATTTATATGCAAGTGCTACAACGCGAAGGAATGAATCGACACGAAGTTTAATGAATACTCAGTTGGATCAAGCGACGAATGCGGCACGCCGTTTGTTACCTAGTCCATCCAACATTGCTCGGGTTGTAAGGAATCGGAAGAGAAGCTCTGGTATACTGTTTCCAGAGCCGCACCAAATAGCAGAAGTCAATGTGAATGCACTGAAGCAACTTTGCACATCGAGTGGACAAAACATGTTTCACGATTTTTACCGAGACGATAACCACTTTATGGTGATTCTCGCAACGGAAGAAAATTTGAAAATCTTACAGCGCTCCCGAGTAGTGTCTTGTGATGGCACATTTGAGGTAATGTCTCTTTGTGGTCATTGTTAAACATTTTATTTTTTTACATTTTATTAGGCTGTCCCTAAACATATTCGTCAGCTATGGGTTTTGCACGGTTATGTAGGAGGATCCTTTGTGCCGCTCGTTTTCGTTTTAATGTCTAACAAAACAGAACAGCTTTATTTGATTGTGCTCGAACGTTTGCCATACCTCCGAGCAGAGTCTTTTGTTATCGACTTCGAAAGAGCTCAAATGAACGCGCTGCTCAGGGTTTATCCGAATGCAAAAGTATGCTTACATTTTTATGGCTAGGAAAAACAGAACTGGGGAACCGAGCGCTTCGGCCCGAAGGGGAAAAGAAGTTGTATTTATTACTCGTACTATGGAGCTCAGTCTTCGGACTCGGTTCGAATTTTTTCGATTTTTCGAATGTTTTCAATTTTTTTCGAATTTTTAAAATTTTTTCGATTCTTTCAATTTTTCGAATTTTTAAAATTTCTATTCAATCGTTCTTTTATCAAACAAATCAATTTTCTTTTTAAAAAAGCAAAAATACCTCGGCGGGACGGGGATTGAACCTATGCCTTTTTGACTGCGAAACTAACGCTTTACCAACTGCGCCATGAAAGCAAGTTCTTTTAATTTCTGATCAAATACATAAGTTGATATATAATTGAAGAGGAAAATAAAAAATTGAATGTTAAATTTTTCCAGAGGGGTACCCCATGATGTTGGTGTCGTTTTTCTTGTCTCACCGAGCTCTTTCCAAAAATCTAAGTCGTAACGGGATTGGACTTAAGGTTAAAAAATTTGGTGACACAGACAGACAGACATTTATCGTTTAATATTAAAAGATTTTTAAGTTGATCGGCTGTCTGTTTCATTTTTCGCAAGCAAACGTTAGAAATATGGACAAATATGGATTTAAGAAGAAAGTTGTTCTTCAAGACCCAGAGTTACGATTGGCGTTAAGAAAGTTTTTGGTTCTTGGTTTTGCGAGGGAGGACGATATAGCTGATAGCTTTGACATGATGGCGGAAGAATTATGTAGGTTTTTTGTTATGGGGTAAGGTTGTATAACCACACTGCTCCAATAATTATAATAGCACCCTAAATTTTATATACAGGGTGATTTTTAAAAAATGCAAATTTTGCGATTTTTTCAAAAAAATTTAAATTTAATTTTCACCAAAATAACCCTATAGGAGGTTTTTCTATGCGAGGAATCGATTGCCCACATTGCTGAACCTTGAAAACGTTCCCCTGACCCTGATTCAGGAAAGAGGAATGCGTATTAAAACGAAAATAGGCTAACTCATGGTCAGGGAAGCGTTTTCAGGGTTTGACAATGCGCGCGCAATCGATTCCTCGCATAGAAAAACCCTCTATGTGGTTATTTTGGTGAAAATTAAAAAAACTTGTAACTTTTTGAAAAAATCTCATTTTTTTAAATCACTCTGTATATATACGCGCCCCTCTCAGATCACGGTGGCGCGATCCTTAAGAAGAAACGACGTTTATATGGCAAAGTCGATTCAGATTTTGAAATTGGTGTATACCCTAGGTTTTTGACTTTACTGAATCCAAAAGAAGCCATATCAAAATTCCAAAAGATCAAAATCCCGAAATTTAAAATCCCGAGAGTTGATCACTTCAAAAGTTTGTTTGGGAAACTTAATCCTAAACCTTAAGCCTCAGCCTTAAGCCTAAGTGTTTGATCAATTTTCTGTTGTTGTTTGGAATTTTAATTTTCGGATTTTGATTTTTGGGATTTTAATTTTTTGCGATTTTGATTGTACACCATCCAAAAATGGCAGAAATTTTTTCGACGACCTAACCCTACCCCCCTAGGCTTATGGCACATTAAGCCTTATTAATTTCCAAATCTGAATCGACTTTGCCATATAAACGTCGTAATCGTGCCGTCGTGAAATTTTATATAAGTCGGATTATAATGCGATTTTATCGTACTCAAGTCACTAAAAAACCATATTCTGTTAAAAAATCGCATTAAAATCCGACTTGTACAAAATTCTGGGAAGGGGTCGATATAATTATGTGGAGCCTGAAAATGGGCATTTTGGAGTTCCGAGGCGATATTTTTTTTACATTTAAGGCTTGTCCGCGCAAATTTCATCTAGAATACCGTTTCTGGCCCCCCGTCTATCTATATAAAATGTTTTCAGCCCATGATTCGCCCCGGAGGTCCGAAATCCCAAAAAATAGGATACCGTTATAATTATGTGGAGCAGTGTATTGGTTGTTTTTGGAAAGATACCGAATTCGCATTTTCCATAAAATTCATTTTTTTAAAATTTTTTGTGTCAATACTCAAACTTTATTGCAAATCAGGCAATGCTTCGTTTATTTGTATAGTTTTTCTTCAGAAATGAGTGGCTAATTTCAAAACGTATAGGCTCCGCAGCCCCGCTGTCAAATTCGGTGATTTCGGTGTCAAGCTATTCCTTTTGCATCGAATTTTAACGAAATAAAACGTTTTTTTCGAGAAACTTCAAAATACTCGATAAAAACGGCTTGCAACAATGACTAATTTCAGTTTTTAGCGAGTATTTTGAAGTTTCTTGAAAAAAAAGTTCTATTTCATTAAAATTCGATGCATAAGGAATACCTTGATACCGAAATCACCGAATTTGTAAGCGGGGCTGCGGAGCCTATACGTTTTGAAATCAGCCACTCATTTCTGAAGAAAAACTATACAAATAAACGAAGCATTGTCTGATTTGCAATATTGTTTGAGTATTGACACGAAAATTTAAAAAAAAACGAATTTCATGGAAATGCAAGTTCGGTATCTTTCAAAAAACAACCTATGCTATGTTTTGAGATGGCTTAACTGGGCATGACCATGTTGGAAGTGTTAATTATCTGTCATACGTGAAAAGAACATGGACTGGATTTTTTGATGCAAATGGCGAATACCGTTCTCCACTTTTCAATCATCAAATCTGGAATTCATATGAAGCCACTCACGTTTTTAGCATACGTTCGAACGCTGCTATTGAAGCGTGGAATGGCGCCTTCTCTCAATCCTTGCCAAATAATAAGGGAAAACTTACGGTTAGTTTTTATTAAAGGGGTACAGAACATCGCGACAAGATCTCCGACAAAAAATGTATTTTTATGCGAGAAACAATTTTGCGTATTCTCGAACCGTGAAAGCGCTTTCTTGACCCTGATTCATACAAGAGATCGGTATGTTGAAGCGAAAATCAAACATTTTCGGATTTTTATGAGAAAACCGTCTATTCTTAGATTTTTCTAGACGGAGAATAGATTGCGCGCGCTCCCGAACCGTAAAACGCTTTCTTGACCCTGATTTAGGAAAAAACCAAGTTAGACTATGCGAGAAATCGTGAAAACGCTGACTCTAAAAATTTATAATTGATGGCAATTTTCGACTGTTTTTTAGTACGCATTTTGTTTTTCATTGATTTTTCAATTTTTTGTCATCAAATTATATCTTTCTTACTTGTTAGCTATAAAATATGCTAGAATCTGAGACGAATTAGAAGAAGAGATTGAAATCCTCGCCATAAGCCGATATCAAACTCGACAATACAAACCTCGGCTTATCGGCGACGATTTCAACTTCTATCTCAGATTCTAGCATATTTTATAACTAACAAGTAAGAAAGATATAATTTGATGACAAAAATTGAAAAATCAACGGACAAACAAAATTCGTACTAAAAACGCTCGAAAATTCCCATCAATTATCAACTTTTAGAGTCAATCAAGAAAGCGTTGTCACGATTTCTCGCATAATCTAACTTGGTTTTTTCCTGAATCAGGGTCAAGGAAACGTTTTCATGCTTCGTGAATGATCGGAATCGATTTTTCGCATCAAAATACCCCTATAAGGATCATTTCTGAAAAAATCATTTTTGTCGGAGATCTTGTCGCGATGTTCGGCCCCTTATAATTTCTCTTTAAATTAGTTTTTAGTGGTCTCGATTTTTTGAATCTCTTTCTGATGAACACTCAAACATAGCACTCAAGATTGTGGATGCCGAACGCGGAGAAGGTCCCTTAAGTGAACGTGAGCTGCAAATTAGAACCGTATTGGCTTCCTATGATGATTATGAAGATCCGATGGCCTACTTCCAAGATATTTCAAGAATCCTCCATGGCGAATGATATCTTTTATATTGTGTTTTCATGCGGTGCGATTCCTATGTAATGGCAAACAAAAAGTGTTTTTAAGCGGAAATTTGTCGGGAATTGTTTAGTTTGTGTTTAACAACGCTAACCTAATGCAATCCAATGCTAACCGCCGGAAATCTCCGACGGCTAGCGTTGTTTAGTGCGGACACTGACTATTTTTTGCGAATTGAAATTTCCCAGGAGCCTATGGCTGTACAGCTGTAAGTTGTAGTTGTAAAAATTTTTACAACTACACTTATATTACAATTACAACCAGTGTTGTTCCGTGTACACAGCCCACGTGTACACAAACATATTATGCTGTGCTGTGTACACATGAATACGCAATATGTACACATGTGTTGTGTACACAATGTGTTTGTGTACACAACACAGTGTATACACACTGTGTTGTATTGTTTACGCATGTGTTTCTGTACACACCTTTCACCCCCTCCATACAACTACAGCTGTTCAGCCATAGGCCCCAAGGGACTTCCCAATAGGGCATATATTTTATAAGGGGGTACAGCTAAAAGTCGCACTTCTTGAACTTGCACGCGGAAAATAACACCGGAATCGTTTCAGCGGATCTAGAAACTCCCATACAACTTCATTCCGACGCATTTCCGAACAAAAACACTTTGCGTTCGCTCTCGCCGCCGTGTTTTTGTGTATATTTACTTTTTAACCTTTTTTTCTCAATTGTGTGTAACTTTTATTTTATATATTGTTTTAAATGTTCTTTTGTTTTAAATTTTTTATATATTTATTGTTTTAAATGTTCTTTAATTTTTGTGAATCCATATTTCTCTGAATAAATAAATTTGATTAAACATTAAAGGGAGCGTAATATTTATAGCTTATTTCTCGAATTCTCGAAAAAATGTTCCAATATTATTCTAAAGACCGACTTTTTACGGTAATTTCTAGGTGAAAAATCGATTGCGCGCATTTTCGAAGCGTGAAACTTAAGCTTGACCCTGACAATCAGGGTAGAACTGCATTTCAATTCGACAATTTTTTTCGCACTATTTATACGTAATTTTATGCGGGAGAATTGATTGCGCACATTTTTGACATATGAAAACGACGCCTAGACATCGAAAATGACAGCTTTTGATTCAAAAAACGAACTTTTTCCCTAAATCAGAGTCAAGGAAGCGTTTTCATGCTTCGATAATCCTCGAAATCTATTTTTCGTCTAGAAATTACTCTAAAAAGTCGGTTTTTAGAATAAAATCAGAAATTTTTCGAGAATAAGCGATATATGTTACGCCCCCTTTAAGCAATACAAATAATTTTGTTGATGTAATATAAAATTCTTGGATCAGTGAAACAGCTTTTGTTCTTATATAATTTTTGTTGCTCATAAAATTGTATTTTCGGCTAGTTTTTTACCAATAGACATTTTCTTCGGTTTTCACATCAATCTCGGATCGTCGGCTATAGTTTCTGCACGATAATATTGTATTCCAGACCATTTCCATCTACATGAAAAATCGAATAACCATCATAAAAAATTTAAAATTGTTTTTAAGGCTCAAAAAACACGTGAAAATTACTCAGAAAATTATTGAATATGCTCGTAAAACGACGGGTTTTGTTAAAAAATAGAAAATTTATGTCAATAGGATGGAATTTTAATGAAAGAAATGAGAGAAACACCGAAATTTAGTTTGAATTAATGAATATGATTTAAAATAAAAGGCAACATTAAAATGGTTCTTGAATTGCAATAAATGTCGTTTATTGACACGATTGGCAAATGAAAACAATTTAAAAATGTGATTTCAAAAAAATGTGCGGAAAATCCGTGCGGATGATCCTTGTGCAGAAAATCCGTGCGGTCATGCCGTGCGGAAGATCCGTGCGGAAGATCTTTGTGCGGAAAATCCTGTGCGGTCAATTCCTTAAAAAACTGTGCGGTGCATTCCTTCCTATTGCCTTATTTTCTAATCTATCTTTTCATATCACTCCCATGACCTCGCTTTCAAACGAAACCATCCCTGAATCAGGGAATCCGAATTTTGCGCACAACTTTGAATCAATCCCCTTAACCGCTCATGAAACTCCAGATTCCAATGATTCTATATTTAAAATCCTTCAGGGCTCATCCACACTTAGCTCAGTAGACGGTTTAGAAGAAACTACTCCAGTCAATGGAACTTCTATAGAAAATACCATGGATACGGTGAAAAACTTATTTGGTAGGAAATTTTTTTAATTCAAAATTTTTTATTTTAAACAATTTTTAGAGACACATCCTTGGGTTTTTATGGCAGTAGTGTTTTTGATTATTGTCGGAATAGTTGTGCTTATAATAGTGCGTTTAGTTAAACATAAAAAGTAAGATTTTTTTATTTTAAAAATTTTCATTGGCACAGATAAAAGTGACATAGACGACACCCCCCTCCCCAATCTAACAATAAGGATATCATTTGAAAATTTCAAAATTTAGGGTTGACGTCTCAGATTGAAAAAACTTTAAGGTTCTCTCAGTTAAAAAAGAGAGTTTATAAATTAGAGCTTATATGAAAATTTTTTGAGCTCACCAGAAAAATGATAAGAACAAAAATTCATAGGATTTGTCAGAAATTGAAAGCTTAAGCTTGGACTTAGACTTGGGCTTAGGATTAGGCTTGGGCTTAGGCTTAAGCTTGGGATTAGGCTTGGACTTAGGCTTAAGCTTGGGCTTAGGCTTAGGCCTGGACTTAGGCTTGGCTTAGGCTTAATCTTGGGCTTAGGATTGGGCTTAGGGTTAGGCTTGTCTTTGGGCTTGGGCTTAGGCTTAGACTTGTGCTTAGGCTTAATCTTGGGCTTAGGCTTGGAAAAGGCATATTTTCGTATAATACACAGATTTTAAATTTCGCCAACTTTACACGCGATTATCTCGAAACCGTTATCGATTCAGAATTTACCGTAAAAACAAAAATGCTTTATTTCTCATAAACTGTCCGAATATCAACAAAAAGGACATCTTTCTTCCTCTCGAACTGGTTCTTTAAGGTGTTTCCATTTTTAAAACTTCTTTTAAATATTTAAAAAAATTGATTTTTAATTTTTTTGGGGTGTACTCAAAGGGTAGATCCCTATAAATTTTTGGAGCTATGTTGATTTTTTATACCTCAAAAAATATTTTTAAGGCGAATCGTGTCTGTCACATATGCTCCAATTGAATTTATTCAATAACCCGATAACAAAAAATTTGCATGTTCTTCATTTTATATAACAAAAATTTTTACTTCTACAGGGTGGGCCAAAAAAAATGGCAATTATTAAGAGACACTTTCTTGAATGTTCAAAGGTCGCCCCAAATGTTTCGAGCGCTCTTCAAATTGAATTTATTTAGTGAGATTAATGCATGAGGAAATTTTTGAAAGTCATATCAAAGCAAAAATCGGGCATTCAAAAATTCAAATTTTTGCCCGAAGCTCACATACCCCGATTTTACGTGCATTTTTTGAATTTTCCAACCTGTCTAAAACACAACAAATAATTTTTTCGGTCAAATTTTAACGCAGGTCGATGTATTTCAACACATAGAACAGTTCTAGCATGGTTTCGAAAAAATCCGAGAAAAAAATTTTTTCGACCCCTCCTCCTAGTACCACGTGTAAAAATGGGTCAAAAATCGAAATTTCTCAGATTTTTTCGAAATCACGCTAGAACTGTTCTCCGTGTTGAAATA
>JAQGCP010002464.1:0-10388 GCA_034699885.1 Acrobeloides thornei | reverse complement strand
TATTTTTTGTTTACTTTTGTACTGTTTACTTGTTTAGGGTGCGCGCTAGCAGTTCAGAAATCGCATTTCCGGACGCTCGCCGTTCGGAAATAGCGCTAGCGTCATGTTGACAAATTTCCGAACGATTTCCGGACGCTAGCCGCTCGGAAATTTGCATTTCCAGACAGCTAGCGTCCGGACACGATTTACGGGCAGCTAGAGTCAGGAAATCGTCGTGAAATGCGTATCACGACTGCTAGCGTGCACCCTTACCGTCGGGGAACAAAAATTACCGGACATTGGACAAAAGTTTCCGGGATTGAAGTTAAACATACACGAATTTGAGATCTCTGCACTAAAACAGCCATTGTGTTGGCGAGTAACAGTAACCAATTTCATCGTAAGGTGACATAGTCTCTTAGGCGACAGATTCTGTCACTCTTGTCGTCTGAGTGCCACTCTTGTCATCCCATAATGTCATCTCTGTCGCCTAAGGGGTTGGGTATAAAAGAGGCTCCAAAGCCATATACGGGGTTCTTCACATTCCCTCGGTAAGCCGAGATTAATTGTACTATGTTATAAGGGAATAAACGTTTTATAATAATTAAGTTTTACACATTATAACCCCAGGGACCCCCCAGCTATCAGAGGCCGTTTTCAACGACAAAACAGCCATATCTCCGAGTTGGAAACGTTTCACGAAGTAGCCACTAATAGCATTACTAATTCGTTCCGGCATGTTCCGACACGTTCCGAAACGATCACTAATAGGACGGTTCGACGTCGGAACGGCATTCCGACGTCGGACTTTTGGTATGCACTTGCAAAATTCGCATAAATTAGTAACATGCACTATGATTTTTTTTAGCAAAGATGTTCAATATGATAGTATTATCATGTAAATTATAGCCACTAATTGCATCATTAATTCTTTCCGACATGTTCCGACCAGGGCTGTGTTCCCATTCCCCCCCCCCCTACATTTTTTCAATAGGCCGTTCCGACACGTTAAGACGTCGGAACATGTCGGAACGCGTCAAAAAGACTTCTTTCAAAAAATTTTAACAAACAATTTTAAGAGGGATTCGAACCCGCGACTTTATGGGAAAATCAAATATTTTATTTTTTTTAAATCAACCAAAAATATTTTTCTACTTAGATAGCCCCTATGTTTGTAATAAAATTTAAACAAATTTTCTGACCCCCTATAGCGGGTCAAGGAAATTTTTTCAAAAAGAAATTTATTCCAAACAGAGGGCTATCGACGTGAAAAAATATTTTTGGTCATTTTTGAAAGAAATAGACTTTTGAATTTTTCCCATTAGATCACGGGTTCGAATCCCATTTAGAGCTAAATTTTTGATGAAATTTTGTAAAAAAGTCGTTCCGAATCGGAAGTCGAAATTCGCGCGTCGGAACGAATTAGTGATGTTTTAGTTATTGAAAAACCGTTCAGAAAATATCTGAACGAAATAGGGGAAGCCCTAAGCTTGTGCTATCTTATGATTATACAAAAGAAAAAGGATAGATAATGCCTTACAATGCCGTATTTAGAATCTGATATTGGGGATAGCTAATCGGTTTCGGTTTCTGGGTCTAAATATCAAAAATATAATTTTTAATACCTAATTTCACGCGTATAAGCCGCACCCCCATAGGATCACTTTCAGAGCGCTTTTAGGACAAAATTATAGCAAAATTCCCCCGTATAAGCCGCACCTCCCGTATAAGCTGCAGCTTATACGAGTTAAATTAGGGTAAAAAATTTTCAGGATTATACCATTTCCTTTTTCAAAAATGAATTATCCATATAGTAATTTTACAAATATATATCAAACTTGTTTTTAAGCGTATAAAAGTCAATATGCTTTAAAAAACTTGATTAGTAAATCAGAGTTAGGCATGTAAAATTTTCCACTTTGTACAATTGATCCCTTCTAATTTGGCTATGTATCATTTTTTTAATTATAAGTGCAGAATTTAAAAAAAGTTATTTTTTTAAAAAGAAATGGCAGAGTTCAAGTTTACATCGATAAGAGATCGACTGAAGGCTAAAGCCTCTGAGAAGAATAGAAACAACAGGAACTTGCAAAATGAACATACAGAAGGAAATGAAGAATTGGCTAGAATACCAATGGAAACTATCCACTCTCAAAAAATAGTCTCTAGGAAGGAAAAGCATCACGCTTTTACAAGACATCCTGAAAATCAACAACTCGCCTACAAATGGCAAAGCATTGCATATAGGTAGGATTTGTTAAGTTATTTTTGTTTACTTAAAAATTTTTATTTGATTATTTGCTTATAATATTTTTAGGGTTACTTCCCGGCAAGTTTATCGTACAATGACTTGTTCAGAATGTTTAAAAATCTATAAGAAAGAAACCAGTGGTCACTCTGTCAAATTGCCTTATCTTAAATGCAGTTCAGACTTTAAATATTGGATTCAAGACCCATCGAATGCTACACACGTTTGCCAGTAAGATTTATTATGTCATCAAATAAATTATTTTTTGCAGACCGATTGACATCAAAGAAATCGTTTCAATTGAAGCTCGACGTAGTGTTGAAGCCGATCTTCAAACCGGATCTCGTGAAACTGCATTGGGAGCCGCTAATCGATTACTTACAAACATACAAGAAAAGTTTGGACGTGAATTGGAAGAAGGTTGTTTGCAAAAGCAAATTTAAGAACTATTGTGTTCAGGGCCGTATGAGCTCCGAAGTTTGGGGGGGGACCACCCTGAAATTTTCAAAAATTCGCCATGGTCCCCCCTTATGTTTTTTTCCGAAATTTTTCCAAATTTTTGGGGAAAAACATAAGGGGGGAATCCTTATGTTATGATTTTTCAAAAAATTTTCAAAAATCACTTTGGTCCCTTGTTTTTTCGCGAAAATTTTTTGCTGAAAAAACTTGAGGTAAAGCAAAAACCAGCGAAAAATTTTTTTGAGAAATGCTTGTTTTTAAGCTGAAAACGCTCAGAAAATCAAAATTTTTGATGAAAAAATGACGATTTTTGGTGAAAAAAATTAAAATTTTTGAATGAAAGTATAATCATTTTCATTTTTTATGAAAAATCATAATTATAGACATTTTTGCTGCGCTGGTTTATACAATAATTAAGAATTCAGGCCCGTACGTGAGTGAGGGTTACTTGACATTTGAGGCTAAAAGGGACCTCAAAAGTCGGAGACTCAAAAGTTGAGCCTCAAATGTTAAAAAATGTCTCAAATGTCGATTAACCCCTCAATCTATGTACGGGCCTGAATCCTTGATTATTGTAAAAACCAGCAAAGCAGGATAAAATTTTTTTTAGAAATCCTGTTTATAAGCAAAAAAATGCTCAGAAAATGAATATTTTGGCTAAAAAATAGCAGATTTTTTATATTTTTATTGAAAAATGGGAAAATTTGGACAATTTTGGTAAAAAATCATAATGGGGGAAACATTAGATTTTTGAAATTTTTTCAAAAATTTCCGGAAAAACATGAGGGGAAACCCTTATGTTTTTTTATGCCTTCATTCGAGTTTGGGGGGGGAGGGCCTCAATGCACGTACGGGCCTGATTGTATTTTTTAGACGAGTTTTTTGACTATGCCCAAATTGCACTAAAGGATTACGATCATCGTTTGTTAGCGTTTCGCAGAAGGAAGCAAAAAAGATACCCATCTAACTTAAAAACGCTAAGCGATTTTGATAAAAAAGATAACAAGTTTGGCCGATATTTATTAACTACATCAGGGGAAAATGCAAAGTTGGGATCTTCAAAATATGGTGAAAAATCGTGCTTTTATAGAGGTGGTTTTATGATTACTGTCAAATAACATTTGAATTTATTAGATAAGAATATTGCAATGTTTTCCAGTCCAACTTTATTAAACTATCTAGCTAATCATTCTACAAATATGTGATGGTAATTTCCGTTATGCTCCTAAGTGCTGCATCCAGGTTTACAGAATTTTTATGGTGGTAAAAGGACGTGCGTTCCCAGCAATAACAGTTCTTATGACTAAACGAACAAAAAAGATGTACCAAGTTGTATGGAAGGAAGGTATAATAATTATTTTCATAATTTGTCATTATTATTTATGTGTTCTTTAGTTAAGAAGGCAATAAAAAATGTTGTAGGAAGTTGGGATAATTGGTCCGCTTGGAAATCAGCTCATTTTGATTCAGAAATAGCAGCGGTTTCAATGTTTAAAAAAAATTCAGGTTTTGTGGAGTGCGCATAAGAATGTGTTTATTTCACATTCGTCAAGCCATTATACGTAAAGTAATGCTTATTCTTTTTTATAGATCTTTATATCTATATTTATAGGTTCAGAACATAGGATTGATGTTACTCTACCGTAAAAACAAGATCGTTAAGAAAGCCATTAGAAAGATAGGCGGAATTGTTTTTGTTCCTCCTAAAAGAATGAATTTGGCTGCTTTAGCGGTAGAAAAATGGATTAAAGATACGAGAATTGACCAAGAGAATAAGAGAAAAGTCCTTCAGATTATGGATTATTTTAAGTTAGCTGATTTGAAGTTACCCCTATAGCATTAACCTCATTTTTTACGAGCCTATCAACCTATTCGGTTTATGGGACACTAAAAAACAATTTTAAAAAAATCATTTTTTTTCAATAATACAATTGATCTTTTTTTCAGAACCATAGAATAGATACTGAAAACACGTTTTTGAAGTTTTCATTTATATCCTAAATATTTTACAGAGTGGTCCATAATAAAATTCGCACCTTGTAATTTCCATTTTACGCAAAATAAACCGTCATAGAGATCATTTATTTTATCCAGGAATTGATTGCGAAATTTTCAAGCTTTCAAAATCAATAAACGACCCTGAATCTGAAGATAAACGAAAAATGATTTTTGTCAGCTATTAAAATGATAACGAGTTTTTTTCGCAATAAACATTATTTTAGCAGGTTTTTTTCAATTGATTGCAATTGGTCTCGAGAAATCAAATTTGTTGTATGACCTTAAATCAGATAACTTCATTTCAATACTTAAGGTCGGTCCCTTGAATCAGGATGGGGTCATCCATAAATTACGTTTCTAAAAGGGGGGGGGGTCAGCCGAAAAGTTACGCTCATTATAATTTTTCTCGATATTTCCATTAAAAAGGGTTACAGGGGAGGGGGGGAGGGAGTAAAAGTAAAAATTCTCGATTGTTGGAAACGTAATTTATGGATGACCCCGATCAAGACCAAACAATAGTTTTACGTCTCGAAACCACTTGCAATCGATTCCTTGCATAGGAAGTCTATTTAGGTAGTAAAATTATGTTTTTCGTGACAAAATTTGTAAAATTTGGGTATTTATTCAAGCCATGAAAAATAGATAAAACTCGCATTTTGGATAGCGATGAAAATAAAAAACATATGTCAGCATCTCTTCTATGGTTATGAAAAAAATCATAAATCAGTCATAGTTATTGAAAAAAATTATTTTTTTATTCTTTTTAGTTTCCAAAAACCGAAAGGTCTTATTTAAGCTCCCAAAAATTGAGTTTAATTAAATTTTATTAGAACAAGAAAGTAACTAAATTTCTTTGATTTTTTAGAAGAACATGGTTGAATCACACATTGGGAAAAGCCTTTATTTCTGCTCATGAAATTTTACGTATTCGTACAACAAATTTAGCAGAATCCTATCATAGTCGACTTAGATTGAAGTATAGCAGGAAGAAACCAGTTTTGGGACAATGGATAGTAGAATTTCGAGAAAATTTGCAGACTGAAACAGTTCATCTTAGAAAATGGCTCTTGAATGTGGATCGCCAGATAATTCCTCATAGTGTTCAAGAATATATTCAAGTTACTCAATCTATGCGTGTAATACGACGTGAATTGAAAGCTTCTTTGGCCAACCAACATTCTATTCGATTAAAAAATCAATTCTTTTGGAATATGCAGACAAAATGGGTTTGTTTTACTAATAGCTAAAACTTTTATGAAAAGGTTTTTTATTAAAGGAGTGCCGATTGAAGCTCTAAAAAAAATTTTTTTAAATTTGTTCAGGAAAGACCCCTATAGGGGTAATTTGTGCGTGCAATCGATTAGCGATAGAAACGAGTTCCGAAAAAAATTCATGGCATCCTATCGGGTCAGTGGTGAAAAATTTCAAAACAACTTGAAATATATACCATCACAAAAGTTGTTTTACGCTAAGATCTACAAGATAAGCTGTTTTATGTAGTATGTTTTTAACTAAAAATTTAAAAAAATATTGTTTTTTCGGAGATAGGGCCGCAATCGACACCCCTTTGATATAAAAATTTCCATCAATTCTAAATTATTGCATAATGAACGAAAACAATCTTACTTGTGTTTTCCATTACTTACTAAAAATTTAATTCATTTTTTTTAAACATTTTTTAAGGAATTTTAATGGGTTATGGAAAGGCTCCCAATAAGAAGCGTGTAAAAGATTTGATGGAAGAGGCTACTGCTAGAGAAAATCGTACTCCACGTGTTTGCGTCGTACGTAATGACCCAAGACAAGAAAGTACACGTCAAGAATTTAATGATTCTGATCTAATTTCCTATATATCTGATCAAAGCCATGATCTAATTAATGATACACCTCCAATCGAAGATTCAATTGATGAATTCTTACAAGAAATGCTCGATGAATCAAGTGAATTTTGTTTTCATCTAAAAATTCATTTATATTCTATAAAAATTTTGGAGCTACTGAAATTGGGGGTGCCCATTTAACGTGACCCCAAAAGCCGAAGTAAAAAGCGCCGATATTTTTACCGAAACACACTCTAGGGGTGAAAATTGACGCGGAACACGCTGGGGCCATTATTTTCAAACCAAAATCTTCGAAAATCTATGGATTTTTTCAATTTTTAAATAAGACAACTTTTTTGATATTTATCGATTTTAAGCGTTAAAAATGGCAAAAATTCATATGTTTTCGAAGATTTTGGTTTGGAAATAATGGCACCAGTGTGTTCCGCATCAATTTTTATCCTAGGGGATGTGTTTTGGCAAAAATTTCGGTTTTTGCAAAAATTTCGCTTTTTACTTTGGCTTTTTGGGTCACGTTAAGTGGGCTCCCCAAGTTTAGTAGCTCCAAAATTTTAAATTTTAGATTTTGCTAGTCAACAAGAAAATCTTGATGATTCTTCGGAAATGCAGGTCAATAATCTGTCAACATCAAATGAATTACCTCATTAAGACATATTTTCACGACATCGTCTAGTTTTTCCTGAATCAGATGATGATTCCAGTATAAACAATTCGTTTAAGTCAACCTTATCTCAGCAGCTAATTCAAGATAATAACGATGGTAATTTATAATTTCTCAACTATCAGCTTCCAATCAGTAGCGTAGACAGGGGTGTGCCTTTAGTGTAAATTGTAATCTTATGAGCATTTCAGCTTAAAAATAAGAATTTCTCAACAATCTTTCGCCTGCAGTCAGATTTTTTAAAATAAAATTTTTCAACAAAATTATCCACTTTCTATTTTTAAACAAAAAATTCCAAATTTGACATTTTTTAAAACTAAAATGAGTATATTTCTGATCATTTTCAGCATATACAGGAGCCAGTTTTATGTTCCACATAAAACTGGCACTTTTTTATATCGCGTTTTCTTGGCTCCCCTAAAGAATTTTCTATGATCTTTTTTTCTGCATATAGCACGCCTCCTCTTGTTTCTTTTCTATAGGATTGATGACTATATGCAGAAAAAAGACCATTGAAAAATTTTTAGGGAAGCCGAGAAAACGCGAAATAAAACATGCCCATTTTTGTGGAACACCTGCAAATAAGCATTATTCAGAAATGTTTTATTGTGGCGCTGGCAAAAATTTTATTCTTGGAGTCTAGCTATGACACTGCCTGCGATGATTGTTTAACTTAAATTATAAATTACACCCAATTTATCTACATTTCACATTTTTCACAAAAAATGCAAAATTTAACATTTTTTAATCATAAAATCGTAATTTTCCGAGAATTTTCAGCTTAAAAAATAGCAATATTTTTTTTGATTTCATCATTATTTCAATTTAAAAAGGATAAAGATTGCTCTAATTTTCGCGCATATCTGCGCCAAGAACTATAGGGCACATCAAGGTGTTTTTGTAAATTGTTTATAGAAATCGAAAAGTCATAAATGTCTCCCCTAATGTTTTTATTCCAAAATTTAAAAAAACCATAAAGGGGGTGGGGACCAAGATAAAAAACTTTTTGTTTTTGTGAACTTTCACTCTTCAACCAAATCTCACTTTATCTGCTGTTTAACCTTATTTGTGTTGTGCCTGTCGGCACAGTATTAAGAAGAATTTTTTAATATAGTGGTCAAAAAACGGGGGTAGTGATCATAGCTGTACAAGGAGGATGGATACTAATGCCCTAAATACAACATGATCCCTTCATAGCTATATAAAGGGGGTACTGGCTTATAAATAAGACATGGTCGTTTAAAAATTCTAGGCAAAATATTACAAAATTTTCGATAAAAAGACGAAGTGGGGGGGGACAGTACCCCCCCCCTTGTTCAGCTATGGTAGTGACCATAAAAGTATAGTCATGCCTTAATGAGCCCATTCTGATCCTGTATCTTTAATTTCTTTTTACAGAACCTATGGATATTGAAGAAGATTCTTATTTTATACAAGTCCGAAGCTCAACTCCGATATATAATTACGATCCGGCACCTTTAAACTTTTCTATTGATAACATTTCTGGTGAGTTAAAATTTTTATATACTGTAAATACTAATAATACGCTCCCCTTGAAATGACGCCCCCTTCTAATAACCCCCTCCCCTTTCAGGAAATTGAAAAATCAATCACACCAGATATGCCCGAAACCATAGTTGTACAAGGAGGGGGTACTGATGCCCTAAATACGTCATGGTCCCCTCATAGCTGTATAAAGATGGGTACTGGCTCATAAATACGACATGGTCGCTAAATATTACAAATTTTCGGCAACAAGACGAAGTGGGGGGGGGACAGTACCCCCATTGTTCAGCTATGCCCGAAATTGTTAAAAATGCACAATAAATCTAAAATTTTAGTGAATAGTGTTTTCTGATGTTGATTGTTAGAAAATTTTTGGTGAAAAATTTATTGATGTTTTTTTAAATTGGGGGTTGAAAAATTAACTCCCCGTGGCGTATTTAAGAGTATTTGCGGTATGTTAGCACACAACAAATATTTTATAATTTTTAGACTTTCCACGAGGTGGAAATATGAATAATTTGAACTATTCTAATCGACATATACACTCCAATTTTTCTCGTAAGTTTTCATCAACTCTTAATAATTTTTTATTTTTTCAGATGTTTCCGGACTCAGTACAATTACCAATTCAACTGAAAACGACCCGACACCATCTTTACAAATTCGTACCAACCATGAACCTTCAGATTCTATTAACCCAGCCGATTTAGCTCAATCGTCGGAAACAAGCCATTTTATTCGACGAAGCACTCGAGTCAGGAAATACAAAAAATACTTTGAATATTCTTAGAGCAAATTTTACCCTTTTTCTTGTTATTTTCTGTTGAGAAAGTGGCATTTACTCAATTTCATAGTTTTTTTAAACATATACTAATCGCCCACTTGATCTAAGTTATTTACTCTAAAGTTATATTGTTACAAAAATTTGTTATGTTCATATGTGTTTGTCATAGAGGCGGTATGACCAGCGTCGTCATTTTGTCTGGATTTGGTGGGGTGGTGAATTTTTCAAAGAAAAAATTATTTTTGCCTTGGTCCTTAATTTGGTTTTTTTCTAAAAATTTGAGCAAAAACATAAGGGGGAAATTTAATCGGTCGAAAACCGATAAATTCGTTCTTTCTGTGCTTATGAATGTGATTAAACAACATTTTTTAGATAATAATCCTTATAAGATATTACGTATTTTAACACAGCTCAGGTAGGTTATTGAGTTTAAAAGATTTCTATGCTTGTTCGAATTTTTGTACGGGTAAAAACATTTAAATAGCCGTATAATAGGGGCAGATGCCAGTTGGTGGCATAAAATCTCTGTCAGTTGGTGACATAGAATCATGTCACCAACTGGCAATTGGAGATATTGCCAGTTGGTGACATAAATTTTCTACAAAGGCTTAGATTAGGCCTAGTTTAAGCCTAGGCTTAGGTCTAGGCTTAGATCTATACTTAAGTCTAAGCTTAAGCCTATTCTTAGACCTAGGGGGCCATTCACATATTATTAATCAGATTAGTGGGGAGGGGTAGCCGAAGTGATTATGGGGGGGGGAGGGTCGTGATTACGTAATCATCATGTCGTTTTTTAAAACTGAATGGCACCAGAAATTCGTTTTCGACAAAAAAATTTTTTCAGCATACGACAAGAGTGTATGCTGAATACGATCCAATCAGCCATTTTGATCGTAACGCATGTTTTCGTGT